>CAUYRH010058073.1:0-18543 GCA_963574655.1 Perodicticus potto
CAGCAGAAGGGGCAGAGATGATGACCCTTTTGGCACCCCCCTGTAGGTGAGCCCCAGCCTTCTCCATGGTGGTGAAGACGCCAGTGGACTCCACAACATACTCAGCGCCTGCCTCACCCCATTTGATTTTGGAGGGATCTCACTCCTGGAAGATGGTTATGGGATTTCCATTGATGACAAGCTTCCCGTTCTCAGCCTTGACCGTGCCATAGAATTTGCCATGGGTGGAATCATACTGGAACATGTAGACCATGTAGTTGAGGTCAATGAAGGGATCATTGATAGCCACAATATCCGCTTTGCCAGAGTTAAAAGCAGCCCTGACGACCAGGCGCCCAATACGACCAAATCCGTTTATTCTGACCTTCGCTTTCACCATGGTGCCTCCAGGATGCGGCTGGCCCTGCACTAGAAGAAGCGGCTGTCTGACGAACGGGAGGACCAGAGAGCCTAACAATCCAGTCTTCATAGAATATCATGCAGACGTGGAGTCACTTTGTCAGCCTTGCAGTGTCATCTGGAAATGCCTTGCTCCTGGTCATCTATGGCAGTGCTTCAAGTTAATCAAGAAAGCCTGGTGCTTGTGTGATAGTCACTGCCTGGGTGCTCTGACACGTGCTTCCAGTGGACCGAGTGCACGTGGTCCTCCCGACTCCTGCATAAATGTCAGAAATGGTACCTATTTTTTAAAAGGGGAGAGATACACTGGCACAGTTAAAACAAGAAGGGGAAGCTGTAGTGAATCTGAAACTAAGAAATCTCTGAGGAAATGAAAACGTGGGATCAAACAGAAGATAGAAACTGCAGCCTGAAATGCTTGGGAGAACACAAGCGTGGAGAATGCTACCGTCCAAGGTGGTAGCCCGTGTGCCTGGGACGTCTGTTATGGCTGCGAGTGTGGAATCCAGGAGCAGAAGGGGTTGATAGAGGCAACTTCCACGGGGAGGACTTGGGGTGCCACAGGGGTGCAGCCAAGCCAGCAGGGCTTGTACTCCACATACACACCCATCCCCATCTGACACCCTAGTCTAGTGGAGGAAGAACATGTTTCCCGCCATAACCAGGGTGAGAATATTAAGTCCAGAGGACCAGACAGGTCATTGACAGGTCCCTTTCATCCCCGTGTCTCTTCCTTTACTGAGGCCACACAAGCAGGGGTGGCAGGTGCTCTAGCCGGGCATCGCAGTAGGCAGATGAGTCACCAAACAGTTCGGGAGTGCCAGTGGAAGGAAACAAAGTCAGAGAATTTACAACCGAGGAAACAGTTAATGGAACAAACAGAAGCTCCATTGTGCAGTTTTAAGTATTAGAGCTGCCCACTGGCGCACACAGACCATACCAAGCATCATTCAAACCAGGCAAATGAGGGTAAAGTTATAGAACGTTTCACACTTTTTTGCACCCAGAATCCAATTAGGATTCCCCAAGACCAAGCCCTGGAGGAAACATTTTTGATTTTTCTTAGGGGCTCGTCATCCTATCACAGTGGATTTGATTCAGAAATGTACCATAACTAAGAAAATGCCATGAATGCTATGTTAACCAGTTTGATGAAACTATTTCAGATTGTATATGAAACCAGCACATTGTACCCCATAATTGCATTCATGTACACAGCTATGATTTAATAAAAAAAAAAAAAAAAGAAACGTAGCATAATCTTAATATGGATAAACCTTGTTACACAATGTATTCTTCCTGTGACACCCTGTCTTAAGGCAATGACCCCCAAACCTGCCATTTGTTTGGGTAGGGAGAAAGGGAAAAGCTATACCCAGAATTACACATCTTCTGTGATATTTTGCATTCCTATGTCTAACGCTGCATAGCCGGTTACAGACATTCATTCCATGTCATTTTAGAACCAGATACAGAGACTATAAAGTAAATAAAAAGGAATGTGGGATGGGAACAGACAAAATGAAATATCTTCCTCTACAATCACACATGAACTTTGTAGACAGTTTACCTATTGGAATATTCATTGGCAGTATGGATGGGAGTGGGGTAGGATTAAATGCCTCAATACTGACCACGGAAGGTGTTGGAAAACCCTCTAATTGAGTCAGGATAGGCTCAATCAAGCTGCAGTAACAGTTTCCCAATCGCAAGGAAAACAACTAAGGTTTATTTCTCACTGGGTGTCCATTACAGATTGGCTGTGACTCTTTTCCTGGGATGTTATCTCAGGGGGCTGTCAGTGTGATCAGTCTTCTGGCAGAGACTTGAGAACAAGAGTAGAGACCCAGGTGGTGGCTCTTAGAACTCCTGCCTGGGGGTAACACATACCGCCTCTACTCCCATTTTATTGGCCAGAGCAAGTCATGTGGCCAAGCCTCATCTCAAGATGTGGAGGAAGAAAACTCAACAGGACAGCCCACCATCCTTCTGTTTACCACTCCTCCCTGCTCCTAAACCTCATGTCCAGTCCTTAACTTGTATCTGATTTAAACAATCTGGAACTAGTATTTGCCATTATTTTCAGCTTTCTCTTCATTTTTCTTCTTTTTTATTTTAAGTCTTCTCATTTGAGATTTCCTCATCAACTTTCCACTTCGTTTCCATCTCCAACAAAGGCTTAGTTTCTCTTTGCTCTTAGGTACCAATTCTTGAGGCTGAGTCAACATCTACTGGTAAAAGGCTGAGCCTGGTGGCTCACGCCTGTAATCCTAGCACTCTGGGAGGCCGAGGCGGGATTGGCGGAGGATCTCTTGTAGCCAAGGAGCTCAAGACCAACCTCCTGAACAAAAGCAAGACCCTGGCTCAGTGCCTGTGGCTCAGAGGGCTAGGGCGCCAGCCACGTACACCTGAACTGGCAGGTTCAAATCCAGCCTGGGCCCGCCAAACAACAATGATGGCTGCAACCAAAAAATGGCTGGGCATTGTGGCGGGCGCCTGTAGTCCCAGCTACTTGGGAGGCGGAGGCAGGAAACTCGCTTAAGCCCAGGAATTGGAGGTCGCTGTGAGCTGGGATGCCACGGCACTCTCTCCAGGGTGACAGCTTGAGGCTCTGTCTTAAAAAAAAAAAAAAGCAAGACCCTGTCTCTACAAAAAATAGAAAACTTAGCCAGGCATAGTGGCAGGTGCCCATAGCTACTCAGGAGGCTAAGGCAGGAGATCGCTGGAGCCCAGGAGTTGGAGGTTGCAGTGAGCTATGATGATACTACTACACTCTAACCTGAGTGACAGAGCAAGACTGTCTCAAAAATAATAATAACAATAACCTTTTAAGTAGTCTCTTAATGAGCTGTGTGTGTATGCGTAGGTAAGTAGAATTTATTGTGGTAACAAAACATAATGTGAGATCTACCACCTTAACACAGTATTAAGTGTACAATTCAGTACTGTTAACTGTAAGCACAGTGCTGCACAACAGATCTAGAATTTTGTATCTTGCATGACTAAAACTATACCCATTGAACAGCAATTCCCACTTCCCCGCCTCCCAGCACCTGGCGACCACCATCCTGCTTTCTGTTTCTGTGGATTTGATACTCAAGTACCTCATCTAAGTAGAATCATGTGGTATTTGTCCTTCTCTGACTGAATGATAAGCTGTATATGATTTCGTGATGACCAGCATTCATTCCTATCCCCTTTTATCACAGGGGCCTTGTCTGGGGAAAAGGGAACCAAAGCACAGGAGGAGGGGACACCAGGGGAGGGGGGACAGGAGGCGGCCTGCATGGACCCCAGGCAGGTAGTACCCAGGCACCAATCAGGATTGTGCCATTGCTGGCTCTGCTGATTCCTAGCCCTGCCAATGTGGGCAGCTGTGGCTGGAGGGCAGGGCTTCTTGAGTTGGAAGCAAGATTATCCTCAGCCCAGTCCAGAGCTGGGCCAGGACAACATGACACCGGGCAGCTTGGCAGGGTCCACGAACATGCAGAAGTTGGTGCTAAGCAGGGCAGGGCTCAGCTGCTCCAGCACCAAGGCCCTCCACAGGCTCCAGCTTGTGTTCCCACTCTCCCAGCTGACACTGCCCTCTCACAGCTGGCCTGAGAGGTGCTCCGTGAAGGAACCATCGCCAAGCTAGTAGAGGATGCTGAAGTGTGGGAAGTGGCTGCAGGCAGTACAGGACAAGGTCAGCATTCCATTCAGTGACGCTCCCGCATCTGGCCAGGTCACCGCCAATGCAGGGCATCGCTTAGCTGCTGGGAGCACCGGAGGGGCAGGGGTCCTGTATGCTTCCAGCTGAGGCAGCTGTGCTGCTCTGAAGGCTCGGTGTGGCTCTGACCAGGACAGTGATGATACCGGCACACAGGGGCAGGATCCACAAAGGACTGGGGTCTGGTGTCCAGTTCTGTCTCCTGGTCACGGTGCATGCATCAGGAGCTGGCGAGCCTGGCTCTACACAGGGTGTCCTCTTCCCTGAGGAGCGGAGGGACAACATTATCTCAGTAGCTGGCTTTTCTTCTTGTAAACTCCAGAGGTCTGGCCTTTCAGGGAACTGTCAGGCATTGCTCTTCACTCTGTCCTGTCCATCTGTCCTAACTGGCTGCAGAACGGGCATCCAGCACAGGCCCTTGTCTGCAGGAACCCACGGCCAAGCCAGGGACTTGGAACACAAAGTGATCATTTTTATTTTTTAGACTCAGGGTCTCTGTTGCCCAGGCTGAAGTGCAGTGACTCAATCATAACGCACCTCAGCCTTGAACTCCTGGGCTGCAGTGATCCTCCTGCCTCAGCCTCCTGATAGCTAGGGCTACAGGTGTGAGCCATCATGCCCAGCCAACATTTTCTAATTAAACTTTGCCAACATTCTGGCAAATTGGTTGTTTGGTTTCCATGGCTTAGTTTACCCCCCTCTCAGGGATTTCTTAATCACCAGATTCTCAGACAGTATTTTCAAACAAATGGATGAAGTCCCCAGGGGCCATGAAAGAGCTACCAAACTTTTCAGAGTGATTTGGTTGATTATAGAGGCCTCCTCGGGGCCAGATGTGTTCCCATTGGGGACTGTTTCCACCGGTTACTCAGCTCTAGCACTGGGCCAACAGAAGGGAATTCACTTCTGCAGGTCCACTGCCTGCAGGACAGAGGCTGCTGGCCCCTTTCTTGTATTTGTCAGGTGAGGCAGGATTTGTCAAAATATATTCTGCTTGGGCCAGCAAATGGGCAGAACCAGAGAGTAAGCAGGGGGTGACCTGAGGGCCACTTCTAGGTCAAGCAAGATTAGGAAAATATCAAATCCAGTATGTAAACAAGGTCAGGGCAAATTAACGTGAGAGATTAATAAGCAGGTGCTACCAGTCATGTGGCAAAGGGAATTTGGGGAGCAATGGGCCTTAGGAGTGACCGAAGAACAAGGAAACTAACTTTGCCAAAGGCAGAGGGAGCAGCTGGGGCAGGGGCTGGGGACTGGAAGGTGGAGTCCTAATAAAAGGAACAAGGACCGGAGAGGAGAAGCCTCCTCCTTGTCTCCTGCCCTCAGGCCCTCCTCCAAGTGGACAGACAGCTCCCCACCTACATCTCTGCTCTGACAGTTCCCTTAGATCAGTTCCCTCAACTCACACTGTTGTTTATACTGTCCAGCAAAATGAGCCCCTCCCTGTAGGGTGCAAATAAAAAGGAAAGGGAGTAGATGTCCTGGGTTAGCCAATCAGAGGAGTAGAAATTACCCCTGCAGTCACCTGGGAGACCGATTGGAGGCCAGATTGCTTTTTTTTTATCCTAAGACAGTCTCACTCTGTTGCCCTGGGTAGAATGCTGTGGTGTCATAGTTCACAGCAACCTCAAACTCTTGTGCTTGAGCAATCCTCTTGCCTCAGCCTCCCTAGTAGCTGGGGCTACAGGTGCCTGCCACAATGCCCAGTTAGTTTTTCTATTTTTAGTAGAGACAGGGATTTTTCTTGGTTGTTTTTTTTTTTTTTTTTTGAGACAGAGCCTCAAGCTGTCACCCTGGATAGAGTGCTGTGGCATCACAGCTCACAGCAACCTCCAATTCCTGGGCTCAAGTGAGTCTCTTGCCTCTGTCTCCCAAGTAGCTGGGACTACAGGCGCACACCACAACGCTCGGCCATTTTTTTTTTTTTTTTTGGTTGCAGCCATCATTGTGGTTTGGGGGATTCAAACCCGCCAGCTCAGGTGTATGTGGCTGGCGCCTTAGCCGCTTGAGCCACAGGCACCGAGCCGGAGACAGGGTTTTGCTCTTTGCTCAGGCTGGTCTCCAACTCCTGAACTCAAGCAATCACATTCCCTTGGCTTCCCAGAGTGTTAGGATTACATGTGTGAGCCTCAAACAGATTACAGGTGCCCAGTGTCAAACGATCCTCTTGCCTCAGGCTCCCAATTAGCTGGGACTACAGGCACCCACCATGACACCCAGCTCATTTTTCTACTGGGTTTTACTCATTTTTTTTTTTTGAGACAGAGCCTCAAGTTGTCGCCCTGGATAGAATGTTGTGGCATCACAGCTCACAGCAACCTCCAATTCCTGGGCTCAATCGAGTCTCCTACCTCTGCCTCCCAAGTAGCTGGGACTACAGGTGCCCACCACAACGCCCGGCCATTTTTTGGTTGCAGCCGTCATTGTTGTTTGGTGGGCCAGGGCTGGATTCGAACCCACAGGTCAGGTGTACATGGCTGGCGCCTTAGTCACTTGAGCCACAGGCGCCGACCCTGGGTTTCACTCTTGCTCAGCCTGGTCTCCAACTTTTGAGCTCAAGTGATCCACTTGGTTGGGCTCCCGAGTGTTAGGATTACAGGCGTGAACCACTGCGCCTGGCAATAAAGCCTTTTAAAATGCAATCTGGGGCGAGACATGGTGGCTCACACCTGCAATCCTAGCTCTTTGAGAGGCCAAGGCAGATGGATTGCTTGTGCTCCGAAGTTCAAGACCAGCCTGAACAAGAGTGAGGCCCCCATCTCTACTGAAAATAGAAAAACTAGTAGGGAATTGTGGCAGGCACCTGTAGTCCCAGCTACTTGGGAGGCTGAAGCGAGAGGATCACTTGAACCTAGGAGTTTGAGGTTGCTGTGAGCTATGATGCTGTGACAATCTAACCTGGGAAACACAGTAAGACTCTTGTCTCAAAAAATAAATAAATAAATAAAAGGCTTTATTAACCAGCTTCTTAAAAGTTAACATTTTCCCATAAGTCCTTCCTTAATTGTTACTCATTTTAAAAAATTATTGGTGTGTAGCAGATATACAGAAACTTGCACACATGTTTAGTGTACATCTGGATGAATTTTCATAAAGGGAACATACCACGTAGATAGTTCCTCAGAAGCACCTCCATAAAAAAAGCACTCAGGCTGGGTTCAGTGGCTCACACCTGTAATCCCAGCCCTCGGGGAGGCCAAGGTGGGTGGACCACCTGAGCTCACAAGATCCAGACCAGCCTGAGCCAGAGTGAGACCTCATCTCCAAAAATAGCCAGGTGTTGTGGCGGGCGCCTATAGTCCCCTACTTGGGAGGCTGAGGCAAGAGAATCGCTTAAGCCCAAGAGTTTGAGGTTGCTGTGAGCTGTGACGCCACAGCAATCTACCGAGGGCAACAAAGTGAGACTGTCTCAAAAAAAAAAAGAAAAAGCACTCATTTCTAATAGGTCTGTAATAGCCAATCATAATTTGCTTAACTACTTTCCTAAATGTTGAACTTTTTTCCTATAATAAATAAAGCTGCAATGATTATTACTTCAAATTTCCTCCTGACTTACAGTATTACTTCCCATCCCCACCCACTGGCCTCTCGGATCTGAGGATAGCATCTCAGTGCCTTGTGTGTAATGCCCTTCATGTCCTTAAACATCCTCTGCACTGTTCCCAACTCTGGGAAACCCCATTTGTCATTTCCTCTGAGCTCTTGAATGTGGTGACAGAAAGTACAGGCCCTACAAATTGGTGCCATCTCTATCTGTCTCGGCTTTCACTGCTCCCTGTGTTACGTTCCATGCGCTAAGACTGGGCTGTTTGGTTGCCTTAATTAGTGATAGGGACCTATAAGTTCCTAAGTGATCTATAACTATTTAGTATTATCTTTATCAGGTTTTTAAGGATTAAAAGCTTATTTGCTATTTTACTTTTTTTTTTTTTTTTTGAGACACAGCCTCAAGTTGTCACCCTGGATAGAGTGCTGTGGCATCACAGCTCACAGCAACCTCCAATTCCTGGGCTCAAGCGAGTCTCTCACCTCTGCCTCCCAAGTAGCTGGGACTATAGGTGCCCGCCACAACGCCCGGCCGTTTTTTGGTTGCAGCCATCATTGTTGTTTGGTGGGCCCAGGCTGGATTCGAACCTGCCAGCTCAGGTGTATGTGGCTGGCACCTTAGCCCATTGAACCACAGGCGCCAAGCCTTTTTTTTGAGACAGAGTCTCACTATGTCACCGTCAGTAGAGTGCTGTGGCATCACAGCTCACAGCAACCTCAAACTCTTGGGCTTAAGCGATTCTCTTGCCTCAGCTTCCCAGGTAGCTAGGACTACAGGTGCCCGCTACAATGCCTGGCACTTTAGTTGTAGTTGTCATTGTTGTTTGGCAAGCCCGGGCCAGGCTGGAACCTGCCAGCCTCTGTGTATGTGGCTGGCACCCTACTCACTGAGCTATGAGTGCCAAACCATGCAATTTTACATTTTGCAGTTTTTGGCTGGGGCTGGGTTTGAACCCACCACCTCCGGCATATGGGACTGGCGGGCGCCCTACCCCATTGAGCCACAGGCACCGCCCTTTTTTAATATTTTTTGTAGAGACAGAGTCTCACTTTGTCACTCTCAGTAGAGTCCCGTGGTGTCATACAGCTCACAGCAACCTCCAACTCCTGGGCTTAGAAGATTGCCTTGCCTCAGCCTCCCGAGTAGCTGGGACTACAGGCACCCGCCACAACGCCCAGCTATTTTCCTGTTTTGCAGTTCAGCAGAGGCCGGGTTTGAACCCGCCACCTTCGGTATATGGGGCCAGTGCCCTATTC
This sequence comes from Perodicticus potto, assembly GCA_963574655.1. Taxonomy (NCBI): domain Eukaryota; kingdom Metazoa; phylum Chordata; class Mammalia; order Primates; family Lorisidae; genus Perodicticus; species Perodicticus potto. The sequence goes on from CAUYRH010058073.1 coordinate 8,912, forward strand.
GATGAGCCACAGGCGCCGCCCAATTTTACATTTTGAAAAGGATGAAAGGATTGGTTTGGAGTACTTAGCAAGCTTACATACTTGTACAATGCTTCTTAGGGTGAGATAGGTGTCTCCCAGAGTTGGCATATGGTTTTAAACAGTACACAAATAGCGGTGCATGTGGCTCGAAGGAGTAGGGCACCGGCCCCATATGCCAGAGGTGGAGGGTTCAAACCCAGCCCCAGCCAAAAACCGCAAAACAAATAAACAGTACACAAATAAACATTTTTTATTTAAACATGTGTGTTTATTTAGTACACCATAATTAGCACACCAAAACCAACTGGCATCAGTGCCATATCTTTGAAAGAGGATAAGTTTTGTGGTGTTTTGTTTTGTTTTGTTTTTTGAGACAGAGTCTCAAGCTATTGCCCTGTATAGAGTACTATGACATCATAGCTCACAGCAACCTCCAACTCTTGGACTCAAGTGATCCTCTTGCCTCAGTTTTTCTATTTTTTTTTTTCAGACAGAGCCTCAAGCTGTCACCCTGGAGAGAGTGCCGTGGCATCACAGCAACCTCCAATTCCTGGGCTCAAGTGAGTCTCTTGCCTCCGCCTCCCAAGTAGCTGGGACTACAGGCGCCCGCCACAATGCCCGGCCATTTTTTTGGTTGCAGCCTTCATTGTTGTTTGGTGGGCCCGGGCTGGATTCGAACCCACCAGCTCAGGTGTACGTGGCTGGCGCCTTAGCCCATTGAGCCACAGGCACCAAGCCAAGTTTTTCTATTTTTAGTAGAGATGGGGGGGGTCTCGCTTTTTCTCAGGCTGGTCTCGAACTTGTGAGCTCAAGCTATCCACCTGCCTCAGCTTCCTAGAGTGCTAAGATTACAGGCATGAGCCATTGCACCTGGCTGAAAGAGGGTACATTTTAAAATGTAAGTTGAAAGGCTGGGCATGGTGGCTCAAACCTAGCACTCTGGGAGGCCAAGGTGTGTGGATCTCTTGCACTCAGGAGTTCGAGACCAGCCTGAGCAAAACTAAGACCCCCATCTCTACTAAAAATAGAATGGCAACTGGCACTGGTAGTCCCAGCTACTAGGGAGGCTGAGGCAAGAGGATCAGCTGAGCCCAGGATTTTGAGGTTGCAGTGAGTTAGGATGATGCCACTGCACTCTACCCAGAGTAACAGGGTGAGACTGTCTCAAAAAAAAAAAAAAGTAAGTTGAATTAAAGTTGATTAAAGAAAAATGGTAATTATAAAATAACACAGGTGGCAATACTTTGAAAGTGTTGGTTAAATGACCTTGCTTCAGTGCAACTGGGCGGTCCCGATACCTTTCTCTTGTTGTATCTTAAATCATAACAAAGGAAGAAACAGAGGGAGGTTTTTTTGTTTTTTTTCAATTAAATCATAGCTGTGTACATTAATGCAATCATGGGGTAAAATGCACTGGTTTTATATACAATTTGGAATATTTTCTTTCTTTTTTTTTTGCAGTTTTTGACCTGGGCTGGGTTTGAACCTGCCACCTCCCTCATATGGGGCTGGCGCCCTAATCCTTTGAGCCACAGGTGCCACGCCCAATTTGAAATATTTTCATCAAACTGGTTAACATAGCCTTTGTGGCACAGAGGGAGTTATTTAAGCAATGCCAAGAAAAAGGAATCAGACTCATCCTCAAAGTTACACTAAAACAGCATTTACTTCCTGTTTAGGTCTCTTTCTAAGACATATTTCATGAGTCAGTTTTGTATTTAACAATTATGTGAGTAGTTATCAAGTCTTAGGTGGCTTTTCAGTTTATTAACATATCTCTGGGAACAACAGCCTTTCCATTTTTAGACCAAAGTTTTCAAATTTCCAAATTTAGGCCAAATTTTTCAAACTTATGAGGATGAGGCTCTAGGTCATGTACAAACCAAAGGATGATACGTACTACGTATGATTTAGGTTTTGTTTTTGTCTTTGTGTTGCTAAAGTTCACATTCAGTATCAAGCAGGCCAGTTGAACACTCAGTTTTGGGGTGTCCATGTGTAGACTGTTTACCATTTGGTTCACAGTACCTTGTGTTTTTGTGTATTGTTTTATTTAAACTTTGCTTCCACACATAGATTATAAACCCTAAGGTTTGATGTGTCTTTTTCTTTTTTATATCCTCCGTACCCGCAGCATCGCTTGTTAACGTTGCCCCACGAATTCCTTTCTTTTTTTTTTTTTTGAGATAGAGCCTCAAGCTGTCACCCTGGGTAGAGTGCCCTGGTGTCACACAGCTCACTGCAACCTCCAACTCCTGGGCTTAAGCGATTCTCTTGCTTCAGCCTCCCGAGTAGCTGGAACTACAGGTGCCCGCCACAATGCCTGGCTATTTTTTGGTTGTAGTTGTCATTGTTGTTTGGCAGGCCCGAGCTGGATTCGAACCCACCAGCTCTGGTGTATGTGGCTGGGGCCTTAGCCACTTGAGGTACAGGCGCCAAGATCCACGAACTTCTATGGCAATTTATCAGGTATATCCATCCAATACTTTATTATAGAAAAATTAAACATACACATGATTGATGTATCATCTGGCACTTATTTATTTCTTTTTTTTTGAGACAGAGCCTCAAGCTGTTGCCCTGGGTAGAGTGCCGTGGTGTCACAGCTCACAGCAATCTCAAACTCTTGGGCTTAAGCGATGCTCTTGCCTCAGCCTCCCGAGTAGCTGGGACTACAGGCACCCGCCACAAACCCCGGCTATTTTTTGGTTGGAGTTGTTATTGTTGTTTAACAGGCCTGCCTGGTCTCGAACCTGCCAGCCTTGGTGTATGTGGCTGGTGCCCTACTCACTGAGCTATGAGCACCAAGCTGCATCTGGCACTTTCTAAACGGTTTCATCTTGTATAAGATGAAAGCTGGGGAAAGATGTCAGTTAAATTTGTGCTTTCTCTTCACTAACAGAAAAAGCAGCATACAGTACACCAAGGGAAAGACGCTGTTGTATGAGTTGCACAGCAACCAGAGGGAGGAAAGGCTCCTGAGCTCCACAGCCAGCACAATGTAGGCAATGATCAGCTGTGTGTGGGCCCAGGTGAGGGTTCTGTAGAGCAGCCTCCCCAGCCAGCATCTGATAAACAAATCAGCAAAGGCATGAATCAGGTAGTCAGCTTTCACCATCACGGCCCAACAAAGGAATCCAAACAGCTGTCCTGGGTGGAGTCCGTGCCACCAGGCAGAGAAGGCAAATGTCTGCAACAATGGCCAGACCCTGCTGCGCTGGAATACAAGTCGTCGGAGCCACAGAGCTGTGCTTTGGTTCCATTTTCTTGTGAACAGAGATATTCTGTGGGTTGTTTCCAGTGTCCAAATGTCTGCGTCGGGGACATAACGCTCTTCACCAGGGCTCTGACCAAACTCAGCCCCAAAGCCTGCCGCACGGAGGACGGAGTCATCCAGGATCCAATGGGAGTAGTAGGTGAGTTTGAAAAGCCCGGCTGTGGCCCACGTAACATAGACACACTCAAGCTGCCGGCAATCGGACAGTCCCGCTCCTGCACCCACCACCCTCCCCACGGCCACCTTTAGGCACTCTAGTCCTAGAATCTGCAGACCCCTCCAGGTCAAAGCCCAGAAAGAGTATCTGGGACGCAAAGAGCTGGATCCTTGAACACAAGCCTGAAATCGCTGGAAAGAACACAAAGGGCCTCCCAGGAGAGCAGGGAAAAAGAGCAAGTAGCTGAAATATGGCAGTGCCTTACCCAGATGCTCAGACAAAGAGCTGCTGCTCCTGATGCCTCCTGAGGCTGCCTCCACTTTCCCCTCACAAATGTCCAGAGAGAGGGTCGTGACCCTCTGGGTCAAGAGCATGAGGGAAGAAAGAGTGATGCAGAACCTGGAAGAGATTTTCTTTTTATAAGTAAAAACACTCTGTATTTATTCTCCCCCTTTCTAGCCTGTCACACATGGCCCCACAGGAAATGGATTGCTCTGCTGAGATAAGATTGAGAATCTCATAAGCTGCAATGTCCCTAAAAGACTCCTGGATTAATTGAGAGCCACACACTGTTCCAGTGTGAAAGTTGTCAGAATTAAAATGGAGTTGTTTGTGTTAAAAAACAAAACAAAAAACCTTGAAAAACAGAGCCAGGCGGGGCGGCGCCTGTGGCTCAGTGACTAGGGCGCTGGCCCCATATACCGAGGGTGGCGGGTTCAAACTCGGCTCCAGCCGAACTGCAACAAAAAAATAGCCGGGCATTGTGGCGAGCACCTGTGGTCCCAGCTACTTGGGAGGCAGAGGCAGGAAAATCGCTTGAGCCCAGGAGTTGGAGGTTGCTGTGAGCTGTGATGTTACAGCACTCTACCCAGGATGACAGCTTGAGGCTCTATCTCAAAAAAAAAAAAAAAAAAAAAAGAGAAAGTGGAAAAACAGAGCCAGGGAAGGAAGGCCATGATAAGAAGGTCCCCGTGCTTGTCTGCCTGATAACAAAAACTATCACAAGAGACCAACGCCTGCAACCTCCCTCAAAAACACATCTTCATGGTCATCTGCTCAGCAACTGCCTGTCCGACCTCAGACAGGCGTCGCCCTTGTTATTGATCTGCATAGCAAAGGATCATCATTTCAGAACAATTATGTAATCCTCCTCATTTTTCCTTTAAAAACCTTTGTGTTCTGTCATACCTTGAATATGAACACAGTTTACTATGGCACAGGTAATTCCCATTGCAAACCCTTATTCCCAAATAAACATCGTTTTATTTGTGAAAGCCTTCCTGTTTGTTACTTAGTTTGACACTAGATAGGATGCAGTCAGGAAGTTAATCTTATTTTTTTGAGACAGAGCCTCATTCTGTCACCCTGGGTGGAGTGCTGTGGCGCTGACAGCAATTTCAAACTCTTGGGCTTAAGTGATCCTCTTGCCTCAGTCTCCCATGTAGCTGGGACTATAGGCACCCGCCACAGCACCCAACAGTTTTTCTATTTTTAGTAGAGACGGGGTCTTGCTCTTGCTCAGACTGGTCTGAATTTTTTTTTTTTATTTTTCTGAGACAGAGCCTCAAGCTATTGCCCTGGGTAGAGTGCTGTGGCATCACAGCTCACAGCAACCTCCAACACCTCAGCTTAAGCAATTCTCTTGCCTCAGCCTCCCAAGTAGCTGGGACTACAGGCACCTGTCACAACGCCCGGCTATGTTTTGGTTGTACTTGTCATTGTTGTTTGGCGGGCCCAGGCCAGATTAAAACCCACCAGCTCTGGTGTATGTGGCTGGCGCCTTAGCCGCTTGAGCTACGGGGTGCAGAGCCTGGTCTTAAACTCTTAAGCTCAGCCAATCCACCTGCCTCGGCCTCTCAGAGTGCTAGGATTATAGGTGTGAACTACCGTGTCAGGCTAGGAAGTTAATCATTAGTCAGAGATGTAAATAAAAGAATAGCAAGGAATACTGTGGGGAAATATTGATTGTAATCTTTCCAAGAGTGGCTTATAAAAGTTGGAATCAGGAACCTGGGAGTAGTTTGCCATAGAGGGGACAAAAACTGAGTAAGCAAAGATTGTAGGAAGTTGAAGATTTTAAATACGAACCAGACCCAGATTCTGCAAGATTTGGGGTTTGTGCTGAGGAATGAATGGATCAGGGTATGTGCTGAGTCACTAGCAGTTTGAGCTGTGTTCTTAACCAATGTCTTGAACTCTTACTGATTCACCATCGAAGATACTGCTGGCGAGATTACTGAGGAGAAGCTGAATGAAAATCACAGCAACACATCCCATAATCAGGAATGCTGTCCTGTGGAGAAAAAATAGCACCGCTGCCCAGCCCCTGCTGTTTCTGTGTGTCTGAGGATTTAAGGAAAACTGACTGCCCCGCTTGACTTAGCCTAACAGAAAGCAAAGAAGGCTCGAAAGACCATCCTGCTGACTCACCTTCAGTTAGGGGTTTCATGTGTCCCCCCCAAATTCTTGTTGAGGCCTAACTCCTGGTCCCTCAGAACGTGACTGTATTTGGTGATAGGGCTGTTAAAGAGGTGATTAAAATGAGGCCATAGGAGTGGGTCCTAATCTGAAATGACTGGTGGTTTTTTGTTTTTTGTTTTTTGTTGTTTTTTTTGTAGAGACAGAGTCTCATTTTATCGCCCTCGGTAGAGTGCTGTGGCATCACACAGCTAACAGCAACCTCCAACTCCTGGGCTTAGGCGATTCTCTTGCCTCAGCCTCTGAAGTAGCTGGGACCACAGGTGCCCGCCACAAGGCCTGGCTATTTCTCTGTTGCAGTTTGAACCCGCCACCCTCAATATAGGGGGCCGGCGCCCCAGTTTTTGTTTTTTTTAATGAGACAGAGTCTCACTATCTTGCCCTTGGTAGAGAGCTGTGGCATCACAGCTCACAGCAACCTCAAACTCTTGGGCTTAAGTGATTCTCTTGCCTCGGCCTCCCAAGTACCTGGGACTACAGGAGCCCACCACAACGCCCAGCTATTTTTTTTAGAGTTGAGATCTCGCTCTGGCTCGGGCTGGTCTCAAACTCCTGAGCTCAGGCAATCCAACCCACCTTAGACTTCCAGAGTGCTGGGATTACAGGCGTGAGGCACCGCACTCAGCCCAGGACTGGTGTCTTCTACGAAGAGGAAATCAAAGCACAGACGAAGACCAAAGACCCTGTGATAACACAGGGAGAAGATGGCCTTCTGCAAGCCAAGGAGAGAGGCCTTCATCTTGGACTTCCAACCTCCAGAATTGCAAGGATATGGGTTTCTACTGTTTAAGCTACCTGGCCTGGGGCGCCATGCTGTGGCGGGTCTGGGTCATCCTTCCTCCCATCCAGCCCAATCCTGCACCGCTCGCCCTTCCAGCCCTTCCAGACCTTGGTTCCTGCTGAAATCCTGATTCACCACATCCCATTCTGTACCTCCCACACACCCACCTGCCATCTTGCCTTTTCCTCAGAGAAGCAAGCCTGAAGCTTTTGATGAAAAAAGGTCATAATAAAAGAAAAGGACTCTGCGTGTCGTCGGGTTGGCAAAGCAGATGAGCCAATGGCAGGCTAGAATCAGATAGGTGACCCACCTAGTGTGGTTCCAGCCTCTGTTCTCTGTGTGACCATGGACCCGTGTCAACTGTACTAACCAGAGCAGCCAGGAACACTAGGCCTTTGCATGATCTCCTTGACTCATGACAACACTTCTCTAGACTGCAATTAGCTCTTGATTTTTGTTTTGTAGCTGAGGTGACTACTCATCTTCCAGAATACAACAGCTGAGTCTGAATGAAGATAAAACTGCCTGTCTCTGCAGCAGCCACGGAAGGCAGCAAGGGTTTCGGGCAGATTGGCACCTGCTGGCTGTGTGTGTAAAACACCCATGCTGAGCTCAGCAAAGTGTGCTGAGTCACTTGCAGGCGGCCTCATCTGTGGGCTCTGGGACTCCTGCCTCTCCCTCCTTCTGAGACACAATGACAATTACAGCTAAGTGCCAGACACCCTCTTATGTAGGTAACACGTGGTAGTGATGAGTAGACACGGAATCACATTTATATTCCTTCTCTCTCACAGTCACAGCAGTTTGGCAAGACAGGTATTATTACCCCTTATTGTTTTTCCAAAGAAAAAGAAACTGAGCCTGGGACAGACACAGTGGCTTATGCCTGTAATTCCAGCACTCTGGGAGGCCGAAGTGGGTGGATCACTTGAGCTCAGGAATTCGAGACCAGCCTGAGAAAGAGTGAGATCCTGTCTCCACTAAAAAAAGGTAGTCAGGCTCAGCGTCCGTACCTCAGTGGTTATGGCACAAGCCACATACACCAGGGCTGGCAGGTTCGAGCCCAGCCTGGGCCTGCTAAACAACAAGGACAACTACAATAAAAAAAAAAAATAGCCAGGCAGCTCGGTGCCTGTGGCTCAGCGGGCTAAGGCGCCAGCCACGTACACCTGAGCTGGCGGGTTCGAATCCAGCCTGGGCCCGCCAAACAACGATGACAGTTGCAACCAAAAAATGGCCAGGCGTTGTGACGGGCGCCTGTAGTCCCAGCTACTTTGGAGGCAGAGGCAAGAGACTCGCTTGAGGCTGGAACCACACCTATCTGATTCTAGCCTGCCATTGGCTCATCTGCTTTGCCATCCCGACGACACCCAGAGTCCTTTTCTTTTATTATGACCTTTTTTCATCAAAAGCTTCAGGCTTGCTTCTCTGAGGAAAAGGCAAGATGGCAGGTGGGTGTGTGGGAGGTACAGAATGGGATGTGGTGAATCAGGAATTGGAGGTTGCTGTGAGCTGTGATGCCATAGCACTCTTCCCAGGAAGACGGCTTGAGGCTCTGTCTCAAAAAAAAAAAAAAAAAAAAAAATAGCCGGGCGTTGTGGTGGGCGCCTGTAGTCCCAGCTACTGGGAGGCTGAGGCAAGAGAATCGCTTAAGCCCAAGAGTTAGAGGATGCTGTGAGCTGTGACACCACGGTACTCTACCAGGGCGCAACACAGTGAGACTCTGTCTCAAAATAAAATAAAATAAAGAGTCAGGTGTTGTGGTGGGGACTACAAGTTACTTGACAGGATGAGGCAAGAGGATCGCTTGAGCCCTGGAGTTTGAGGCGCTCTACCCAGGATGACAGAGGGAGACTCTGTCTCAAAAAAAGAAAAAAACCTGAGTCTGACAGACGTCAAAGAACCTGCTCAAGGTCACAGCACCCCAGTGTGGAAGGGTTAGGGTTCAAACAACACCCAAGTTCTCTCCCCTGCCACGATGGTGGAGGCAAAGCCCTGGATAGCTCGGCACGACAAAACGAACAGGCTGCTTTACCTCACGGAAGGAGGCTCTCGCAGATAATAGTCAGTGTAGTGCAGCCCCAGATGACACAGAGTCTGCCAGCTCATCTGGACGAGGAAAGCCCACCTGTGGGCTCGCCGGGGGCCAAGGGAGCAGAGGAGAGCCACGGCACAGACAGCAGGTATGAAGACAAGCGCGGCGTAGGGACCCATGGCGGCCAGGGCCAGGACCCCTCCTCCAGCCAGGAGGAAGAGATACCTGAAAGAGACGGGACAGCAGGCCAAACTAACTTAGAATAGGGTGGCAAATGAGTCACTGCAGATGTCATTCTGGGAACCCCACTGAGGCAGGCTCCGCAGGACACCTAATGACCCAGGCCATTAGCACTCCGAGGCAGGCTTCCTTTTTGTTCTTCTGAATGAAGGAATCATTCAGAAGAGAAAACCTAGTTAAATTTGTGAACTTCTATCTCAGAAGACAAAGACAAATCCTGCCTTCAGACCTTGGGAACCCTCTCTCTGTCACCCACCATTCAAGTGATTTCCACTACTCCCTGACAAGCCTGAAAGGTCTGCTGGCAGGGGCAGCTTTGAAATCTATTGGTATCGGCTCGGCGCCTGTGGCTCAGCGGGCTAAGGCGCCAGCCACGTACACTTGAGCTGGTGGGTTCGAATCCAGCCCGGGCCTGCCAAACAACAATGACGGCTGCAACCAAAAAATGGCCGGGCGTTGTGGTGGGCGTCTGTAGTCCCAGCTATTTGGGAGGCAGAGGCAAGAGACTCGCTTGAGCCCAGGAATTGGAGGTTGCTGTGAGCTGGGATGGCACTCTATCCAGGGTAGCTTGAGGCTCTGTCTCAAAAAAAAAGAAATCTATTGGTATCTTGTCTGAACAGTGGTGTGAACCTAGCCTTAAGGA
>CAUYRH010058074.1:0-13387 GCA_963574655.1 Perodicticus potto
AGGGGGGAGAGGGGGAGGGGGAGAGGGAGGAAGAGGGAGGAGAGAGGGGGGAGAGGGAGAGAGGGGGGAGAGGGGGAGGGGGAGAGGGGAGGGGGAGAGGGAGGAAGAGGGGGAGAGAGAGGGAGAGAGAGAAAGAGGGGGGAGAGGGGGGGAGAGGGAGAGAGGGGGAAGAGGGGGAGGGGGAGAGGGAGGAAGAGGGGGAGAGAGAGGGGAGGAAAAGAGAAGGAGAAAGAGAGGGAAGGAGGGAGAGGGGAGAGAGAGATGGAGGAGAGAGGGAGGGAGAGATAGAGAGAGGGGGAAGAAGAGAAGGAGGGAGGGGGAGGGAGAAAGTATTAAACAACAGGTAAGGAAAACAGTAAACACATAATCATTATCCCCCCAAAAGGAACAAAAGAGCAAAAAAGGCAACAATGTAAGTCAGGGCAATATTTAAAATTATAGTTTAAGATAATTTTCTAAATACAACATTTTTAGAAAAGAATGAAATAGTGTGATCCAGGAAAAAGTAACCCATAATGATCAGAATCTTACTAAAATGAATGAGTTCGGAGATATAAAAGGTTCTGGTAAAGATCTTGGCGTTTTTCAGGGGAGCCCACCCCTGCCAGGCTGAGCTGCACACGCCTGGGGTCCCACAGAGCGACCCGGGGTTCCCTCCTCCTGCTCAGCCTCCTGTCGCTGAGTTCCACCTGTCAGCGTTCACCGTTCTCTTTGTGCTCCTGAGAACTATTCCATCTTACGAGTAGAGTATCTCGTGGTCTGTTTATCTTCCTTCCTCCTGATAGACAACTGGGTCGTTCCCATTTGGGGTGACGGTGGGAGCCACCAGCCCCTGCTCTCCTGCCACAACCTGCTTTTCCATGTGCATCAGATTTTGGGTTTTTGTGTTTTCACTTTGGCCATCCCAGTGTAGCCATATTTATGATGGTTTTGATTTGCATTTCACTAAGAACTAATAATGTTGAACATCTTTTCATGTGTTTCCTTTCCTTTCCTTTTGTGAATTCTATGTGTAATTTTTTGCCCATAATTTGATCTGGTTGTTTTTCTCCTTACTGAAGTAAGAGTTATTTATGTATTCTGACAACAAATTATTTACAAGCTATATATTTTGTAAATATTTCCTCCAAGCCTGAGGCATGTACTTTTCTTTTCTTTTTTCTTTTTCTTTCTTTCTTTCTTTTTTTTTTTTTTTTTTGCAGTTTTTTTGGGCAGGGCCAGGTTTGAACCCACCACCTCCGGTAAATGAGGCCGGTGCCCTACTCCTTTGAGCCACAGGCGCTGCCCCTTTTCTTTTTCTTTTCTTTTTTTGAGACAGAGTCTCACTTTATCACCCTCAGTAGAGTGCTGTGGCATCACAGCTCACAGCAACCTCCAACTCCTAGGCTTAGGCGATTCTCTTGCCTCAGCCTCCCGAGTAGCTGGGACTACAGGCGCCTGCCACAACGCCCAGCTATTTTTTGTTGCAGTTTGGCTGGGGCCAGGTTCAAACCTGCCACTCTCAGTATATGGGGCTGGAGCCTTACCCACTGAGACATAGGTGCCACCCTGTTCCTTTATTTTCTTAATAGTGTCTTTTAAAGAGCAAAGGGTTTTAACTGTGATTATTTCAAATTTATTCATTTATTTTTTGGTTATGCTTTTTGATGGTCTAAGAAATAATTACTTAACCCACAATCACAGATTAGTTTCCTTCTAGACATGTATATGAGTGTGTTCAACTTCTCTAAGGATGTTTATGTTTACTTTGAGTTAACCTTCATATATGGCATGAGTTATGGTCCAAGTTAATTTCTTCCCTATATATGTCAAAACACGCAGCACTGATTGTCAAAAGTACTAACGTTTCCCCCATTGAATCACTTAGGGGCTGAAAATTACGTGACAAGCCAGGGGTGGGGGCTCATGCCTGCAATCTCAGAACTCTTAGAAGCTGAGCCAGGCAGTTTGAGACCGGCCTGAGCAAGAGTGAGACCCTGTCTCTAAAAATAACCAATGTTGAGGTGGGCACCTGTAGTCCCAGCTACTGGGGAAGCTGAGTTAAGGGGATACCTTGAGGTTTCTGTGAACTATGACACCACAGCACTCTAGCCTGGGCAACAGAGTGAGATTCTGTCTCAAAAAACCAGCCAGATAGAGGATAGCACAGGCAGCTGAAGGGCAGCACAGCCAGACAGCCTTGGGAAGAAGCAGGCACTGGGACTGAGATGGGTGCAGATGCAGACGCATTTTTATTTACGTCTATTACAATTTTATTTTCTAAATAATAGTGTTCTGACATTAAGGAGCTGGAGACATTGTGACTTTCGGGACTTAATAGGTGAGCAAAAGGCATAAATAGGTTTTTGGGAATGTTTCGTGTGATTGTTCCCTTTAACAGTAAAGTAAGATCCAGACCAATTTAAAAAGATCACTCAACTCAAAATAGTGACTCATTTATTGCAGCCCCTGTCAAAAAGTTTAAGTCATGTGCTCTTAGGGTAGATGCTATCACTGTTGTGAGTCCCTGAGGTCTGCAGGTATAGCCCAGTGAGAAACGGAAGCCATTAGTGTCAGTCAGTCTGGTCTTGAGCAAGTGCAGGATTTCTGATGGCCTCAGTTGCTGACCAATAAAATAAAGGCATTAGGAAAACAATTTCTATTCCACCCCAGCTCTAGAATTCTGTGACCCATATTTGGCAAGGCAAGATTTGGGGAATTACTATTACAAGACTTTCTCTTTTATCAAGGCACAAATAGATGAAATGAAAGACAAGATTCCCGCAGATGAGATTAACAGAGCAGCTTTACTTCAGAAAAAGACTAGTATAAAGGAGATTATCAGATCACAGGGCCTGACATCAGAGATAATCTCAGGCAGTATCCGGTTCTGGTAATGACTCCGAGAACACCTGTTTGACCTCTAAAAGACACTTTCATTTCCACGATCAGCAGTAAAACTATGCTCTCTTTGATATTAATCATGGTGCCCATCGCAACAACTGATGTGGCTGCCGACTGTCAGTACATTGCACCTTGGAGATCCTGCCATGACTTTCATTAAATAAGAAATAAGAATTAAATAAGAATTTCAGTCTTAAATCCGTTAAAGCACTCAAATACCAAACAAGTGAAATAACTAAGATTTGTTACACTGATGTAAATCTATTCAATATTTAGTATGTAGCCCAGATATTTTGTTGTCTAATCCCCAATGCGATACTAGTCAGACTTTGTTATTGAAATAAGAAAATCATGTTTTGTAACAAAGAGCTTGACCACATATGATAAGCTGGTTTCCTTAGTGGAACAAACACAAGATGAACTACTGAAGAAGCATTTAATGTAATTATAGTATAACTTCATAAGGGGTATAATAAGTACTAGGGAAAAGGCCAAGGAAAGAAAAATGACTAGCCCTGAAGACAGTACATTGCCTAACAACTATCCATTGTCTAACAACTATATACTTCAATTCAGAAAGTACTAATTATGTAAAGTACATAAAGATTAAATATCCATCATTAGAAAGCATTGATCTGCTTTCTTTTTTCTTTTACCTGTTTTTACTGTACCATCCCTAAGTAATCTAAGTCATAACAATCACTGGTGTAAATGCATGCTCAAAACCTGAACTAATGAATGAACTAATTAATTAAAAATAAAATGGATAGGACCTAATCTCAAGAAGTTCTGAGTAATACATCAAAGGTAAGAAAATTGTGAGCACATATCCACAAATAGCAAATAACAGTAATGATCACCATTCACTGATTCCGAGCTACATGCTAGACACTATTCAAAGTACTTTTCTCCTTCAATTTTCACATTTCCACCAGGCAGAATTATGGTCATCCCCATTTTACATATGAAAAAATCGAGGCTTACATGAGGTGGGTGACTTGTACTAAGTCACAGAGGTAATCAGAGACACGAACTCAAGCTGCTGACCTGAGAGCCCTTGCTCCTAATAACCACACTAACTGCTTCATCTCCGGCCCTCTGCTGCTGTTAATTCTGCAGTTGTGTCCATGTGAGTGAAAACTAGGGATGCAGAATGCAGCCTTCACTGGAAAGCCGATGTGAACGTGCCACACGACGTCTCCTCAGGATGCGCACATCGTCTTCTTGCTTCTCCTGGGGAGGAGCTCCTCTGGGTATCCAAATTCTTTATTATCAGCTTAAATCCCATCTCTCTGTGGCTGGCTGGCTCGCTCTCTTTTCCTTTCTCTTCCCCCACACTCCTTTGATTACAGCTGACTTTACTCATCTTTAATAGGTCAATATGTTTATTTTGCTTCCCAAGCTGAGTGAAGGCTGAAGATGAGGAGCTGTGTATCTCCGAGTGGCACTGAGCCTGCTTTCTTCATTCATTAATTTGCTCTGGGTACTCAGGTTACTGCAGTCAGAAAGGAACACCTGAGCCAAACCACGTGCACCTGCCACAAGATCTGGTTTATCCATTGAGTAAACTCCGTGATTCTCCAGTTTCCAGGGTAAGAAAGGTTTAGATTTTAACTATATTTTTTAAAAAACAAAGTTGATGTGCTAAAGCTCTCACACATCATTACATATGACTGGCATATACATAAAAATGGTCTTCTCACAAAAATGCAAACCAATGCAAGACAAATTAATTGTCTTTTAATATTTTTGTTTCAATTAAGCAGAAGAATTGATCAGAATTAAAAAGAAACAAAGAAGACATTGGATTTTGCCAAACAGGAAAAAAAAAATTCAATCACATTTTAAATTACAGAATTCCCCTAGTAATTATGAGATTTGCAATTCCAGCAATTCTAAATTCTTCATCTTCATGATGGTACAAATGAAATTTTTTAATTTATGGTTCAAGTGTTCAAATGTTTAAAAGTTGAACATTACAATAATTGAGCCTACCAAATTAACCATACCATACCTACCCTGGTATGCTTCACTTTGGGAGGATATTTGACTTTTGGTAAGACGTTTTCCAACAAAGAGTGTGTACTGTTTGCTCAGACCTACAGTGACGCATTCCAGTTGCAGCTCTTCCACTTGGATGTCTACTGAGCACAATGACAGCAATTCAAAAGGAGCTGCTGAATAAGGGGACAATGGAGCCCACAACACCAGTGCACCTGTCCTGCACTGCCCTGGAGCAGCAGCCACCTGTCCTGCATTGCCCAGGAGAAGTAGCCACCTGTCCTGCATTGTCCTGGAGCAGCAGCTACACAGTGTAGCAGTGTCCTGGGAAGGCTGCCCACAGCCCACTCTCAGTCATTGCTGAGTCCCTGGGCACCTCACAAAGGGACAAGTGTCCCCAGCAGCAGCACATGCTTCCTGGGGCTTCCATTCCAAACATCCTTCATACTATGAAGCATTTTATTTTTCAAAAAAATTTACAATCTCATTCTGTTTTATACTTTTTTAGCAAATAGCTTTGAGTTACCTATGGTGTAAATGTTGAAGTAGACAAACCCGGACCTTCATAGTCCAGTTTACGGCATGTTTAACAGTTGACAAAGCACTTCACATGGAAGGCTCGTCCAACTCACAAAGCCTTTGCCATACTTAAGTATTAGGCCCATTTTAAAGGTTAGCAAAGGAAGCTCAGAAAAGACAAATACTTTGCTCAGGAAAGTAATAACGCGACAGCAAAGACTCAAGACATCAATTCCAGGTTCAGCATTCTCTTCACTCTCATGACCTGTTTGTGTCAGGAAGGCATAAAGGTCTCATCATTTCCTATTATGATTTAAACTCTCCTGTTATAGGGTGAATTATTAGATTGCTTTTCTCTAAAACTCTTTATTGAAAAACTTCACATGTAAATGTGTTCACACGCATATATACATATAAACATAAAAATATATAAAACATTAAAAATATCACTCATCATTCTTCTATGAACTGGTCTATTTTTATTCGCACACATTTCCCAACTATTTAGTTGCTATCAACAAGAAGATTCAACTCAAAATCATTTTTCTAAACCTATCCTTAACATCATAAACCTTTTACTCTGTAGCTATTCAATATTAATAATAAGTATTAACTGTATAATATTCCATTATATCTTCACCACAACTTACTTGACCATTTGCATATTAATAGACATTGAGCTTATGTCTTGGTGTCTATTAGAGAATAAAAATTTCTTACACTTCTAGGAAAAGCTAATTACTTGGTAGTCATCTTAATAAACAGCTACCCAGCTGGGTTTAAATTTGTGTAATTGGTCAGTGACAGCTCACTTCAATAACCATGATTCTGAAAATCAGCCAGCCAGCCAATGAAATCTCAGGATTCTGACAGTCAGCCAATTGGAAAAAGCTTCACTTCAGTGCACTTACTGCTAAAGTCAACCAATCAGCAACACATGTATGCTGTTAACTATGCTTCTACGATGAGGGTCAATTAATCATTAAATGGATCTACCTCAAATCCCCTGACTCCACACCCCCCAGAATCCTGTCACCTGCATGCTCTGTTCAGAGAGGCTGTGCCTCACAAGCCAAGCTCTCGTGGGCTTAAAAAAGTAACAAATTCAGTATCTTAGTTCAGAAATTGAGTCGTGGTCTTTACTTTCAAAATTGATAGTAATTTGTAAATAGAGAATTCTTCTTCCTTTTAGTAGCCCACATAACAAAATCCCCAAACTACAGATGTTGGCATGGATGTGAAGAAAAGGAAACACTTCTCCATTGCTGGTGGGAATGCAAGCTAATACGTTCCTTTTGAAAAGAAGTTTGGAGAACACTCAGGGATCTAAAAATTGACCTGCCATTGGATCTTGCAATTCCTCTACTAGAAGTATACCCAAAAGATCAAAAAATCACTTTACAAAAAAGATATTTGAGTAAAGTATCTCAAGAATGGAGGAAAAAGTATCCAATGTACTCAGTTCTTCTATAAAACCAACTTATATTTATTCACACTTTCTTATGAAAGATAGAACACAACTATAGCCCAGGATGAAGGAGAGAAATGGAGTGGGAAGGGGGGGAGGTTTGATAGAGGGAGGGTAAATGGCAGGACCACACGTAAAGCATACGCAAGGGTACAAGTCAAATCTATCAAGTGTAGAACATAAATGTCTTAACACAATAATCAAGTAAAAGAAGCGAAAGCTATAGTAATTAGTTTGATGTAAGCACGTCAAATTGTATTAAAAAATCAACACATTGTACCCCACATATGCATAAATGTATTCATGATCTATGTGTATATGACTTAATAAAATAAATAAATAAATAAGAGGACACTAAAAAAAAGAAAGAGTAAATTTTAGGAAAGCACTTGTTCGAGCACATGGTGTAAAGCCATACAATGTCACACTATCTTTCTCAAGAGTTATTCTGGTTGACAATGCTGTCGGCACTGTATAAAAATATCCTCACCAGAACAGCTTCAACAATCCCCAGAGGCATAAGTAGGTAGTGTAAGGTGGCTTTAATTAGTATTTTTAAATCACTTTTCCAAAGCGCAGATTGGCATAAGAGTATACAACCATAACAGATTCCAGGAACAGGTACAGCAGAGCCACAGAAACAGAGCTATGACGATTGTGGGTCCTACTGGTAATTATAGGCAAAGGAAGAAAATTAATTTTTGCAATAATTAGCCAGCACACATGCTTTTTGAGAAAAGGTGTAGTAAATCACTCTCTGTGAAGCAGACTCTGAAACTGGGATCAGTATTCCAGAAAATTATTAGGGAGTGCTCTCGGGATGTGCATTTATAGAAGTGAGGACAGGTCACTAATATGAATACTTTCTGCATGTGTTTAACATATAGTGTTATGTTTTGCAAATGATATATTCCTATGAACGTGTCTCCTCCCCTACTCAGCTGTTTACTTTATAAATCTTTGATTCACCCTCACCCAACAGGTGCTTAACATTTTTTTAAACAAATGAATGACCAAGAAAAATTCCATATGAAACCTTGGTCATATCAGAAAACATACAGCATACACCTGTGCCCATTACACAGTTGTCATGTGTTAACCTGGCCTGTTTGCAGTGGGACCCACTTTTCACTCTTGTCTACTTTGGTCTGTGTTTCAAGGGTACTGAACTTGGAATACAGTGTCTCCTAGGCACCCTGTCTGGGGATCTGGTTGGTTTCAGCTGAGAGAATCTCTGTTGAGGGACTAGCAAGTGGCGGGGAGAAAACAAAGCTTTCTCTATCTCAATTTCTTTGTGTCTAAAATGAGAATAGTAATATTTACAGAGTATACATGAAGATAAGTGTGTAAAGTGTTAGGTATTACTCGGAAAATATTCTTATCATTGAAGTACTTTCTAAAAATTTTCATAACTTTAAAATTTTCTCTGCTTATCATATTGCTTTGAAAATACTATACAGAAACATATTTTCAGGCTATAATTCCCAGACAGGAACATATTTCAAATTGTTTGAATATGAAAATATGAATATTCTTTTTTTTTTTGAGACAGAGTCTAACTTTGTCACCCTCAGTAGAGTGCTGTGGCATCACAGCTCACAGCAACCTCCAGCTCTTGGGCTTAGGAGATTCTCTTGCCTCAGCCTCCCAAGTAGCTGTGACTACAGGTGCCCACCACAATGCAATATAAATATTCTAAATGTTTTTTATTAATAATTCTACATATACTTATAATGTGTCATAAGTTACACAAAGTAATTAATCAACAATCATATATTTACCTGGCTAGGGACTTCGCTGGCAACGGTGAGGCCCCGCATCCCGCACCTGCCAGGCCTCTGCAGGCAGGCCTCCAGCCAGGGACTCTGCCGGCGAACATGCGGTTCCGCACCCTGCACCCACCAGGCCTCCACACGCATGCCCCCGGCGAGGGACTCCAGGAGCCACGCACCCTGTGTCCTCCCTCCCGTCCCCTCCCTGCCTCCACACCAGCCCTGCCCATCTGGCCAGGGACTCCAGAAGCCACGGGACAGGGACCCTCCCTCCAGGGCCCTTCCTACCTCTGCGTGGAGCCCTCCTCCTGGCCAGAGACTGCTGGAGCTGTGGGCTTTCTTTGCCAAAGTTACCGGGTGCCTGGCACTCACAGAACTGTGTGCACCATCCCCCACCCTGCTGCTGGATCGGGGGTGCCACACTATGGAGCTGCTCCCACAGCCAGACCTCCCTGGCTGGGACAGTCACAAAGGAGCTACACAGGGTTACTCCCTACAAAGTTCCAGCAACAATAGAATGATCCCACCAAGGTCTAATCTTGGGAGACACCTCCCCAACTCTGAGGATGGCCAGAGGCAATGGTGAAAAAAAAAATCATGGGGTGAAATCAACAGAAAAAGTCTGGCAATATAAATAATCAGAGTAGATCAACTCCTCCAAGAAATGACAAGGCAGACACAGCACAAGATCCCATGCATAAAAAAAATAGATGAGATGTCAGAAATTGAATTCAGAATCTGGATAGCAAATAAGATCAACAGAATGGAGGAAAGGATAGAATTAGAATTTCAAGCAGTAATCCAAAAGATGTATCAAGAATTCAATGAATTGAAAGACAAAATGACCAAAGATTTTGACACATTGAGACAAGAAGTTGCAGCCCTGAAAGATCTGAGAAATACAGTAGAATCCCTCAGTAACAGAATAGAGCAAGCACAAGAAAGGATTTTTGACATTCAAGACAAAGCTTTCAAACGCTCTCAAACATTCAGAGAGGAACAGAAATGGAAGGCAAAAACAGATCACTCTCTCAGAGAGCTCTGGGATCATTCCAAGAAAAACAATATTCACCCTATAGGGATCCCCGAAAGCAACAAAGCAGCTTCACAAGACAGAGGGTCTCTTCTTCATGAGATTATGAAAGAGAACTTTCCAGACATGCTAAGAGATTCTGAAATTCAGATAGCAGACAGTTTCAGAACTCCAGCACAACTTGACCTAAATAAGACACTCTCCAGACACATCATAATCAATTTCACTAAAGTTAATATGAAGGAGAAAATTCTGAAAGCAGCCAGATGGAAGAAAACCATAACCTACAAAGGGAAGAATACTACAGTAACTGCAAATCTCTCTGCTCAAACCTTCCAAGCTAGAAAAGAATGGTCATTGACTTTTAATCTCCTCGAACAAAATAACTTTCTACCCAGGATCTTGTATCCAGCTAAACTGAGTTTCATTTATGATGGAGAAATTAAATACTTTAATGACACCCATATGTTGAAGAAATTTGCCATAACTAAACCAGCTCTCCAGGATATTCTCAGACCTATCTTCCATAATGACCAGCACAATCCTCCACCACAAAAGTAAACCCACTCAGAAACTTTTGATCAAATTCCAGCTTCCACAGTCATAAAAGGATTAAAAATGTCCACCAGACTTTTGAAAGGCTAATCAATATTCTCAATTAATGTGAATGGTTTAAATTGTCCTCTAAAGAGGCACAGGTTGGCTGACTGGATAAAAAAAAACTCAGGCTAGATATCTGCAGCATACAAGAATCACATCTTACCTTAAAAGATAAATATAGACTCAAGGTGAAGGGATGGTCATCTATATTCCAGGCAAATGGTAAGCAGAAAAAAGCAGGTATTACAATCCTATTTGCAGATACAATAAGCTTTAAACCAACCAAAGTAAGGAAGGATAAGGACAGATATTTCATATTTGTTAAGGATAATAATCCATATGATGAGATTTCAATTATTAACATTTATGCTCCCATCCAGGATGCACCTCAATTTATAAGGAAAACTCTAATAGACATGAGTAATTTGATTTCCTCCAGTTCCATAATAGTTGAGGATTTTAATACTCCTTTAGCAGTGTTGGATAGATCCTCCAATAAGAAGCTAAGTAAAGAAATTTTAGATTTAAACTTAGCCATTCAACATCTGGATTTAACAGACATCTACAGAACATTTCTTCCCAACAAAACTGAATACACATTCTTCTCATCAGCTCATGGAACATACTCCAAAATCGATCACATCCTAGGTCACAAGTCTAACTTCAGCAAATTTAAAAGAATAGAAATTATTCCTTGCCTCTTCTCGGAACACCATGGAATACAATTTGAACTGAACAATAACAGGAATCTGCATACTCAAACAAAAACATGGAAGCTAAATAACCTTATGCTGAATGATAGATGGGTCAGAGACAAGATTAAGAAGGAAATTATCAAATTTTTGGAACAAAATGACAATGAAGTCATGAATTATCAGAACCACTGGGACAGTTCAAAGGCAGTGCTAAGAGGGAAATTTATAGCACTGCAATCCTTCCTCCAGAGAATGGAAAGAGAGGAAGTTAACAAGTTAATGGGACACCTCAAGCAACTGGAAAAGGAAGAACATTCCAACCCCACACCGAGCAGAAGTAAATGAAATTGAAAACTAAAGAATTATGCAACAGATCAATAAATCAAAAAGTTGGTTCTTTGAAAAGGCCAATAAAATAGATAAACCTTTGGCTAACCTAATCAGGAAAAAAAAGAGTAAAATCTCTAATTTCATCAATCATAAATGGTAAAGATGAAATAACAATAGACTCCTCAGAAATTCAAAAAATCCTTAACGAATACTACAAGAAAATGTACTCAGAAATATGAAAATATGAAGGAAATTGACCAATACTTGGAAGCATGCCACCTTCCTTGACTTAGCAAGAATGAAGTGGAAATGTTGAACAGGCTGATATCAAATTCTGAAATAGCATCAGCTATACAAAATATCCCTAAAAAGAAAAGCCCTGGATCTGATGGCTTCACGTCAGAATTCTACCAAACCTTGAAAGAGGAACTAGTACATATATTACTCAACCTTTTGCAAAATATAGAAAAAGATGGAATACTACCAACACATTCTATGAAGTGACTATCACCTTGATCCCTAAACTAGGAAAAGAGCCAACAAGAAAAGAAAACTACAGACCAATATCACTAATGAATATTGATGCAAAAATATTCAATAAGATACTAACAAAGAGAATCCAGCAACACATCAAACAAATTATACACCATGACCAAGGGGGCTTTATCCTAGGATCTCAAGGCTGGTTCAATAGACGTAAATCCATAAAAGTAATTCAGCACATAAACAAATTAAAAAACAAAGACTATATGATTCTCTCAATTGATGCATAAAAAGCTTTGATAATATCCAACATCCCTTCATGATCAGAACACTTAAGAATATTAGTATAGAAGGGATATTTCTTCAACTAATAGAGGCCATCTACAGCAAGCCCACAGCCAATATCGTTTTGGATGGAGTTAAATTGAAATCATTTCCACTTAGATCAGGAACCAGGCGAGGTTGCCCATCATCTCCATTGCTCTTCAACATTGTAATGGAACTTTTAGCCATTGCAATTAGGGAAGAAAAGGCGATCAAGAGTATCCATATAGGTTCAGAAGAGATCAAAGTTTCACTCTTCACAGATGATATGATTGTATATCTGGAAAACACCAGGGATTCTACTGCAAACTTTTAGAAGTGATCAAGGAATACAGCAACGTCTCAGGCTACAAAATCAACACTCATAAATCTGTAGCCTTTATATATACCAATAATAGTCAAGACGAAAAAACAGTCAAGGACTCTATTCCTTTCACAGTAGTGCCAAAGAAGATGAAATATTTGGGAGTTTACCTAACAAAGGATGCAAAAGATCTTTATAAAGAGAACTATAAAACTCTAAGAGAAGAAATAGTTAAACATGTCAACAAATGGAAAAATATACCATGCTCATGGCTGGGAAGAATCCACATTGTTAAAATGTCTATACTACCCAAAGCAATATACAATTTTAATGCAATTGTTTTAAAGACCTCAAAAAAGTAATACTTCATTTTATATGGAATCAGAAAAAAACTCAAATAGCTAAGACTTTACTCAGAAATAAAAACAAAGCAGGAGGAATCACGCTACCAGACCTGAGATTGTACTATTAATCAATAGTGATAAAAACAGCATGGTACTGGCACAAAAACAGAGAGATAGATGTATGGGATAGAATAGTGAACCAAGAGATGAACCCAGCTACTTACTGCTTTGATCTTTGACAAGCCAATTGAAAACATTCAGTGGGGAAAAGATTCCCTATTTAACAAATGGTGCTGGGTGAACTGGCTGGCGACCTATAGAAGACTGAAACTGGACCCACATCTTTCACCATTAATTAAGATAGACTCTCACTTCATTAATGATTTAAACTTAAGATACAAAACTATAAAAATACTAGAAGAAAGTGAGGGGAAAACTTTTCAAGGAATCGGCCTGGGTGAATTTTTTATGTGGAGGACTCCCCAGGCAAATGAAGCAGTATTAAAAATACACTACTGGGACCTGATCAAACTAAAAATCCTCTGCACTGCTAAGAACACAGTAAGTATAGCAAGCAGACAGCCCTCAGAATGGAAGAAAATATTTGCAGGTTATGTCTCCAACAAAGGTT
>CAUYRH010058078.1:0-69037 GCA_963574655.1 Perodicticus potto
TGCACATTCATTTCAACATTCCTTATCATAAATGTATCTGTTTCCTTGGATTTTGGATTTTTCTTCAAACTGATTGTAAGGTCTCACTAATCTCTTCATCAAGAAGTTAAATAAAATCTTTAACAAGTTGTCATGATTTTAGCTTTTTCTTTTTTTTTTTTTAGAGACAGAGTCTCAGTATGTTGCCCTCAGTAGAGTGCTGTGGCATCACAGCTCACAGCAACATCTAACTCTTGGGCTTACGCAATTCTCTTGCCTCAGCCTCCCAAGTAGCTGGGACTACAGGCACCTGCCACAACACCTGGCTATGTTTTGGCTGTAGTTGTCATCATTGTTTAGCTGGCCCAGGATGGGTTCACACCTGCCAGCCTTGGTGTATGTGGCTGGTGCTGTAACCTCTGTGCTACGGGTGCCCATCCTTTTTTTTAATCATCTCTAACTAAAAGCACATATAGTGAAAATAAGATGGAGTCAGTCAGGCTGGGGCCAACATGACACAGTGGGTCGGGTGAGTTTAGGTTCTAACTGACCTTCACCCCCATCTCTCATTCTTACTGTTTTGTAAATGGAGCCCCCACCCTAAAGATGCCATCTTGAATAGTTTAGGTGGATTGCTTTCGGAGATTAATTTTTGAATTGGAATGTTGTAATAGGTCATAGAGTTATGCTGATTATTATTTAAAATAAGGGTTAATGTGGTCTTTGCTTTGAACTTTTATGTATAAAACTGTGATTTTGGAAATGGAAGATCAAAACAGACTTGGAGAGGCTACTCTCACTGTTCTGAATCTCAAGGCTTCTGACAAAGTTCGGTGGACCTAACCACCATGTTGGCTGCATACTGACTGACAGTGAGAGGCGGCTGGGCTCTCTTCATCTGGTAACATAACCATTTGAAATGTTACTTAACAGAAAAAAAAAGAAAGGAAAATGAAAGTTATTAGTGCTCAAATATAGGGCTCAAGGCCTGTAGCACAGTGGACACAGAGGCTGATGGGTTTGTAACCAGCCCAGGCCGGCTAAATGACAATGACAACTGCAACAAAAAATAGCTGGGCATCGTGGTGGGTACCTGTAGTCCCAGCTACTTTGGAGGCTGAGGCAAGAGAATCACTTAAGGCCAAGAGTTTGAGGTTGCTGTCAGGGCGACAGGGTGACATAGTGATACTCTGTCTCAAAAAAAAAAAAAAAAAGAGGAAGAAGAAGAATAATAAAACAAAACAAGCAGAGCTATCTAGAGTTACCAAAAGTGATTTGCAAGCTAGAAAGTTGCTAGTCATAGCCGATTCAGGAAGAGACTTAACTCCTATGCAGGCGGAGGTGAAAAGCAACAGGAAAACAAGCCATTCCAGTACATGACACCAGACAGCACCCGGGATTGAAAGAATCAGGTGCTTCTGAAGGTGGGGTGGAGCTGAAAACATGGGCATCATGAACTTCACATAAGGAACATTCCATTCGTATATCCCCACTCCCAAGAAAAGTTTTTCTCTTAGTTTCTAGAAAGCTGCCAGTCAAGGCAGAAGATTGGAAGATACTGTTGTAGAAGGACAGCCAAATAAGAGAAAATTGTCACTGCAGGTGTCACCCAATTAATCTACACACAAGAGTTTTCAATCTGCTTATTCAATGCTTTTTGAATATAAATGTTAATCAAAAATCAGACGTTTGGGAAATTCTCCTCTGTGTGTGAGAGAAAGAGAGCGAGACTGAAAAAGGAATTCAGAGGGAACAGAGGAGTTAAAGCAATGAGCCAAATGACAACTCAGTGGCTAATCCTATCCCAGGGACATGCCGGAGACCCGGAACATGCACTGCAAATTTGAATGCAACAACAGGGTCATTTCATCCTAATGGGAAAAGAAGTCACTATTTAACAATCACTTTTCAGAAAACTAGTAGATTGGTGGTGGGGGGGAAATGTAATAAAATTGGAATATAAAAATTATAAATGGATTCAAGTTTTTTTCCAGGCTGTCACAGTTTGTAGGTTTTATACTCCATGATCCCCTTAATGAACAATAATAGATGATTATTCACGTCTGGAGATACCTTGGCAATCATGTCTTCAAAGATAATCTTGTTATAAGAAATATAAGTCAGGCTATTCCTCTATTTCTAAACATTTTATCATTAAATTTCAAAAATATATAAAGGTAAATAAAAAGTATGAAAATTCCAACATACAGTTCAGTGATGACCAGCTTGTGGTTATCTTCTACCTTCCAATCCTGTTAAAGCAATTTCCCATAACCTCACTCACACACATTTTTCAGGATCTCCATATGATGAGTATCCTTTCAAATGTACTTGAGTGACTGTGTGTATGTTTTATATACAAACACACACTCATATACCATTATGCCACCTAAAATCAGCAGTATTTTCTTAAATATACAAATATTCAGTGTTTACATTTCTAATTGTTCCACAGAGGTTAAAAACGATTTTTTACAGTTTTGTTTGCATTTAGGATATAAATGAAGTCCACATATTACAGTGGGCTGTTATTGCCCCATAAGTTTCTTTTACCCTAGATTTTTCTTTCTTTTCTTTTTCCTTTCAAAATTTATGTTGGCAAAATCAGTTTTTTATTTCTTAGCAGGGTGTCCAACCTTTTTCCTTTTTTTTTGAGACAGAATCTCATTCTGTTGCTCAGGGTAGAGTGTGGTGGCATCACCATAGCTCACAGCAACCTCAAACTCTTGGGCTCAAGAGATCCTCTGGCCTCTGCTTCTGAAGTAGCTAGGACTACACGTGTCTGCCACGGTGCCCAGCTAACTTTTCTGTTCTTAGTAGAGAAGGGGTGTCAGTCTTACTCAGACTGGTCTGGAACTTCTGAGCTCAAGCTGTCCATCCACATTAGACTCTCAAAGTGCTAGTATTACAGGTGTGAGCTACCGCTCCCAGCCTCAGGCTTTTTTCTTTCTTTCCTGCTACACATTGGAAGAATAAGAGCTGCCTTGAGCCACACTATAAATACACAAACACTAATGATAGCCTATGAGCAAAAGAAGAGGTCTGTGCATACCTTTTGTAATATCCAATACCTCTGAGAAGCAAAAGTCCTTAAATAACCTGCCGCAGGTTGGATACCCCAGAGAGAGCTTTCTGAGTCTTATTTTTGCTAGTTTCATCCATTGTGTCAGCTAGTATATTTGTCCATTGTCCGTATTTTCTATAAGTCAGTAGATGGATCTGGAGGTTTGATATTAACCAGGTTCATGTTTTCTAAATCAATACCAATTCATAGACAGTGTGCTTCTTTTCCACCATGAACTACATAATGTCTGCTTGTACTCTCATTTATTGATGTTACCGGTTGTTGATAATCAATGTCTTGATCTACTAATGCATTTGGAGTTGGAAAATGGTGATATACTAATTCAATCCGTGCTTTCTCACTGCCCAGCTGCATTAGACTTCTATAAAAGAAATTTCCTCTACTGTTTTATTACCTATCAATAGAGGAGATAAAAGACAAAACAGGATACATTCTTGGTTCTTTCCTTTTATATGTTATTTTTCTTTTTTTAAGTAATAAGTTGATTAACAAGTATCCTAGAGTGGTAAATGATAATTTAGTTTTCTATTGAATTATTGTGAATTCATGGATTTTTAGCATATTTGGTGTGTCTAAATGTATTAAAGTTATTGCTTGAATTATCTGACATTTGGCCAGTTGGCTTCCACCTCTGCCAGTGCCTTGGCTCCAAGTTGGCTCATGAAGTCGTCTTGACGCACTCCAGTTTTCTTACTAGTTGTAATTAAAAGGTTTCAGGTTCATCGTATACACATGGTACAATGTATCTTATACACCAGACCCAGAATTAGTCATTTACATAAGAAATCCTGCTTTTTGTTTGTTCACTTGTTTATTTGTTGTTTTAATGGAAAATGGTATCACAAGATCACAAACTGTGGGGGAACGGTGTTTTATTTTATATGAAGTGAAAATGAAATAAATAAAGCATGATATTCCATAAAAGACTACCACTTTGTTAAAAAACCACACACAGAGAGAGGCACTCAAATTTACAAATATAAGCCTGGGAGACTGAAATGAAAATTTCCAAAATATTAACATAGATTTTATCTGTGTAATTTAATGTTAACAATGATTTTTATTTTCACATATGTATCTGTATTTTAAAATAAGCATACTTGTATATTCCTTCAAGGAACCAAAGACAGACTGAAAAATTTAAACAGTCTGTAGTAAAGATTTTGTATTATGACCAAATTAATATAACAATTCTTCTTAAATTATACAAGTTGTCCTCGAAAGAATAATAAGCATGAATTAGTTAATATTTGCAAGGCACTTTAAAAATAATAGGTCTGTGTGTCATTATTCCATTTAGTTTATGACATATTAATAATGCATTTTATTTATCTGGCATTTGAAGTAGAGCTTAATGAATTAATAAACATAATATCCAATCATGTTTAATGAAGAGCTTTAAAATGACTCATCTAAATAATTCTGTTATAATTTTATAATAATAATTATATTGAGCACTTTTATTGCATTTGCTCCTTGAAAGTATTTTGCAAACAACCGGTGAGTCAATACTTAACACATCCATCTTCAGGTAAAATGGGTAACAGGTGTCCTTGCTATATTCCTATTAATACTTGCTAGCCACAAAGACAAGCTTAAAAATGTACTCTTGCCCAGACTGCGGATTGTGGATTTGAGCTCAGGATAAGGCAGGACTCAGAAGATAATCCTAACATTACCATGGAGTCCAGTGTTGACTTACTCTTTGCAAAAGGGGGAAGAGGCCTAAAAGGCTCCAGCTTTAACACTTTAGCAATCACAAGCATGTCCTTGACTGGATAACATAACCAGGGATCTTTCAGCTATGACCATGAAATTCTTACAGCAGGAGAAATCTTAAGAGGGGTGGGGGAGTGTTTTGATTCCAATATCAACCAGAGCATAGCTTTTCTGAATTTTAATGGAAGTGTTAAAAAGTCCATAACTTCTGGCAGCTTCTCTTTTATTGTTTCAAAAAACAATAAGAGAGAAATGTCTTCCCAAATATGCCTCCAGCTAAATTACCCTTTGTTTGTACATAGTGGTTGCAACCAAGGGTGGTGATTACTGGTTTCAGAATCGCCAGATTTGCTCTTTGCAGGAATGAAGAGTTATGGTCTGAATGTCTGTGTCCCTCAAAATTCATGCTGAAACCTAAATCCCAAGGCAGAGCCTTTCAGAGTCCATTAGTTCATGGACTAATGAATGGGATCCTGTCATGAATGGGATCCTTATAAAAGACGGAGCCTATTTGCCCCTTCTACAACGTGAAGACACAAGCAGTCATCATACAAAGCAGAAACCTCTTATCAAACAGTGAATCTGTTGGCACCTTGAGGCTGAAGTTGTCAGTCTTCACAATTGAAAGAAATAGATTTCTGTTGTTTATAAATTGCCCAGTCTAGTGAATTTTGTTATACAACAGGAAGAGATTAAAAATAATGGTATCCCGTGTTCGGCTTAAAGTTGAGGGAGATGTTTCAAATAAAATATTTCACTTTGACAGGCTTGCCAAGATAATGGTTATATGATATCAGATTTTTCAAAAGAAATCTGATTTCAGGAATTCCGTGGAGTGTGATTTGGGATGCTCAGATCTCAGGTCTCTGGCAAGAAGTCATTCACAGCACTGGATGAAATCCAGTCTTTGCCATGATTTGGGAACATAGGCTGGGCATTAGTCACAACTTGTTTCAATCCCCATGAACCAGGCCAGTGACAGGCTGTGTTAATGATAATTGCCTGTAACAGTGAGCATTTTAAAGATAACAACAATATCTGCAAGGAGGCAGTGAAATACGGGTGGCCACAGTTGTAACTATTTATATTGCACACGAACTTTATGGCTGCCCTATATAGTGCTTTACTTTCATGAGAAAACTTACATGCAGAGTGGAACCAAACTCCAAAAGTAAGTCCATCTAATCATTTTATGCTTAGACTAATTCCAAGTCTTCAGTCTAGATGTAAGCTGCATAGAATTATCCATGTTTCCTCGGAATGTGGCATAGAAAATGGGTGTGTTTCTACTCTTAACCTTTATGGAGAAATCACACCCACAGCTTGTGCGACAAGGGCCTTTCATCCAGGAGCAGCTAGTTTTATTTGATGTGTGCACTTAGTTCAGCTATGTGCCTTTTCCTCCCTTCTCATCTAGTTTTATTTCATAATTTTGAAGCAACTCTAAAGTTGTATTTCATAATTTTGAAGCAAACCTAAAGTTATAGGGAAGTTTGCAATGCAATCGAAGAATTATTTTCTCCCTGAAAAGTTTTAGAGTAAATTACTGACTTGATGCTCCACTATGCTTATATAGTCCAGTTCATTGGCCCCAGGGGCTGGTTTCAAAGAAGATAATTTTTCCATGGATGGGGGTGGGGGTGGGGATGGTTTGGATATGAGTCTGCAAGCAGCTGATTTATTACGTCAATCTGTGCAGTCAAACCTCTCTGCTAATGAGAATTTGTATTTGCATCTGCTCCCCAGTACTAACATCACTGCCTCAGCTCCACCTCAGAACATCGGGCATTGGATTCTCACAAGGAACATGAGAATCCAACCTAGACCCCTCGCCTGCACACACAGTTTACAGTGGGGTCTGTGCTCCCACGAGAACCTAATGCTGCTACTGCTCTGACAGGAGGCAGTGCCAGGCAGCCGTGTGAGCAATGGGAAGGGGCTGCGGATACAGAAGAAGCTTCTCTCATTTGCCTGCCATGCAGACCCGTACAGGTGTGCGGCTCAGTGTTGGGGACGGGCTCTAGTACGTATTTCCTACAAAGAACAAGGTCATATATGACCATAAGACAAATATTTAACTTGAAAAATTAACTTAGTTACATTGTTATCATCTAATTCTCAGACTCCAATCAAGTTTCACTGATTGTCCCGGGGAATGTCCTTTGTAACTGAAGAAGATTCTGGGTCAGACGTTAGCCTTACGCTTCGTCGTCTTATCAGCCATATCCTTCCGTTTCTGGCATTTCTTCAGTCTTTGTCAACCTTTCATGACTTTGATGTTTTAAAAGGCTAAGGACAGAAACATCTCTCAGGATGTGTTTTCCTGATGTTGTCTCATGATTAGATTCAGATTACACATTATAGATGTGGTGTCCTATTTTCCTGATTACATCCTATATAGACTTTGTCCCATGGCTAATGATGTTCACCCTGATTACTTGATTAAAATGGTGTATCGCAGGCTTCTCCGCTATGAATTTACTATTTACTATTGTAATTAATAAGTATTTTGTGAAAAGGTGCTCTGAAACTATGTAAATATCTTGTTCCTCATTAAAATGTATCTTCTTTATTGATTTAGTTATATCAGAATGGAATCATTTTTTCTCTTTAATTCAAGGAGCTACATTCTGTTACTATCATTATTTGTTACAATGCTGAACATGTCCCAAATTTGGCCAGTGGGAGACCATTTAAGCAGGCTTATGTATCCATTTAATACATATTCATCATGTTTTAAAAAATGCATTTTATTGTGTACAGTTAATGTATGCCATATGATGTTATAAGATATATATGTACATATATCTATACATAATAGTGTTAATATGTATAGTGAAACAAACTAATATATCCATCATCTTATATAATTACCCATCACCCCTGCAATCTCTACAGCAGGAACAATTATAATCTACTCATTTAGCAAAAATTCTGACTACAACATACTATTAATCACTAGAGTCCTTGTTCATCCTACATATTTGCTACTTTTTATCATTTAACCTACATCTCCTCGTTTTCTATCCCCCACTGTGCCCTTTGGAACTAGTAACCACTGTTTTATTCCCTATCTCAAAAAAAAGAAGAAAAAAATAGGTGTTTTTCTTTTTTTTTGTAGAGACAGAGTCTCACTTTCTTGTCCTCGGTAGAGTGCCCTGGCGTCACACAGCTCACAGCAACCTCCAACTCCCGGGCTTGTTGATGGTGTAAAGGAAAGGGAACCCCTGGGCTGTTGGTAGGAATGTAGATTACTGCAGCCATTATGCAAAACAGTGCAAATGTTTCCAAAGAAATTAAAAATAGGACATGTATGACCCAGGGATCCCCTCTTGGGTATATACCCAAAGGAAATGAAATCAGCACATCATAAAGATACGTGCACTCCATATAATGGAGACATTATTACAACAGGCAAGAAATGGAAATAGCCTGACTATCTGTCAAGGATGGAAAAGAAACTAAGGAATATATATCACATATATATTTATAAATTTATATTTCATACAGTGAGTCTATACACACACATACATTCATACGTATATACAGACTCGAATATTATTCAGTCTTTAGAAAGGAAGAAATTCTGCCATGTGTCACAACATGGTTGATCCAGAGAACATTATCCTAAGAGCAATAACCCAGACACAAAAAGAAAAATAGTGCATGATCTCACTTACATGCAGAACCCTAACCATTTCTTAAGAACTTCTTTGCTTTCTGGTGCAAAAAGACATTCCAGGCTTTTCTTGCACTCCTCTTGCAAATCAGCCATTTCTCCAAGGCACTCTGGTTTCTTATGGAGGGGAACAGTATTTAGAAGATAATATCTAGGCTCGGTGCCTGGAGCTCAGCGGCTAGGGTGCCAGCCACATAGCCCGGAGCTGGCGGCTTAGAATCCAGCCTGGGCCTGCCAAACAATGACAACTACAACCAAAAAATAGCCAGACTTTGTGGTGGGCACCTGTAGTCCCAGCTACTTGGGAAGCTGAGGCAAGAGAATCGCTTAAGCCCAAGAGAGTTAGACGTTGCTGTGAGCTGTGATGCCACAGCACTCTACCAAGGGCGATATAGTGAGATTCTGTTTCAAAAAGAAAAAATTAATAATAATATCTAGAGAGTCATTGCTCCCAGGCTCTCAGAATTGACAGAACTAAGGAATGTACCCACAAGCACACACACACATGCACACATATTTATATCCACATATAAGTATACACTGATCTGTGTCTATCAACACCATGAATTTAGATCAATGGTGGCAACTCCAATCCTACATCACAAGGTTCCTTCTAGTTTCCTCCTAGTCCTGATTTGTAGTTCACTTCTCCTTCAGGGAGAAATAAGGCTCTTGTCATCTTTCATATATTTACACATGGATCAATATTTCTCCATATAGCCAATCTTCTATTAGTTGTCACCATTTTCTTCTCCATGAAGCTTCTCTCATTCTGTTTGGACTTTGACATTCTGTACTACGAGGCTGGATGGTTAAGTTCATGAACTCATCCGAGAAAAAGGGCTACGTCCCTCATTGCTGAGTATCAGGGCCGTCGCTTCAAAGTCCCCCTTGGGAAGTGATGCACTGACGCCGGCATCTGGTCCACCCTTCAAGACACTTTATCTAGGATGAACTTAATTTTTTGATTTCACAAGATGACAGTGCTGATGGCCATTCCAGAAAAAGTGTTACAAAATTGCTGTGAAAGGTGCCCTGGGTGCTGGCTTCAGTGTATAGCCTCCCAGGGGGAGGACTTTGAAGTGGCCTTAGTGACACTCGCAGTGAGGTCTGTGGCACTTTTTTCTAGGATGAGTTTGGGAACTTTATCTGACCTCATGAGCCGCCCTACATGTGGACATCCCCTCACCCGTTTCACCTCTGACAACAGGCACTGGGACTTTCCCCTCACATGTGTGCTCCAAAACTCTGCCACTCACCCCCCACACACACCAACAACCATCCTGAACACGGACTTGGTCCCGCCCCATCTTACGGCTCCAGGACTGAAACGGTTGAGAAGGGGGAAGGGAAAGGAGAAGAGAATGTTCTAGTTTTATTTTGTGATGTTTGTGTTGCTACACTACAAGTAATAAATAGTATGGATGTCTAGCCTCTTGTTTCAATGTAAACATTTTTACTTCTGTTGTGTGTGGGGCGGAGGACGTGTCAAGGACAGACAGTAACAACAGGAACAATTGAGTCACATGCAGCTCAGCCATAAAGGGCTACTTTCCTCACCACAGGGAGACCATGAATCCTGCCCCAACCCTACCCCTACTCAGACGACAGGAATAGGTCTCTCTCAGGAAACACGCCAGCAACTCCAGCATGGACACGTAGTCCCACAGAATCCAAAGTAACAAAAGTAGCTAATGTCATACAAAAGCTCTTGAACTTGGGGTAACTGGAAATTCGGAAATGTAGCCAAGCTTGAATCTTTAGAGTAGAAGGAGAGAACCTTTCAAATCAATACATGGGTCCTGATGAAAGGAAAATGTGAGATAGAATAGAAATCTGGGGCGCTGGTCCAATAAAAATGACAGTAAGAGACTCCAGAAAGACCTGGGTGCACCATCCCAGGTCTCCCAAGATTCATGCCTCTGAATTGATGGGAATTTGTTCCATGTAAAGCTACATAGTTTCAGGTCTTTACCTCAGGGGTTTTAAAGTAATCTGATGATTGCCTTTGTAAATCCCAAAGAAAAAAGTATTCTTTCTAACGTTGTTAATTGCTGAAATGATGTTCTCCATCAGTTCAAACTAATCAACGGTCAATCCTTCTCCCTGGGCCCAACAGAGCAGATTATGACCATTCCCTCCTCTTTGTTCATCTCAACAGACGTTTCTAGAAAGGTGCCCCTGACTGTGCCACTGACTGCTTCTCTGGCTTTCACCCCCTGTAATTTATAACAATGTAACACTGTATCATACAGCACTACATCTACGCTTCATCTGCTCTGCACGTTGAAAACAAGCAATTAAACATGTGCTGATTAACGGGTGTGAAACTGTACTGTGTAATGTGTACTGTTAGCATTTACTGATTCCTTACAGTTTCTCCAGAAGAACTTTCTACAAATTAATGGTTGAGCACGTTTTTAGAACAGTTCAACAGATTGGTTTCTGCCAGACCTCCTAAATGCATTTCTGCAAATAAGATATTATTGTATTTAATATGTGGAGGATAAAGCAGTGATCCTTTTCTTGGTCTGTTTCACTGGATGTGTAAAACTATTGAAAACGCTTATTTTATTTGAGCTTTTTGTTTTGCATCATCCAAATTATCCTGAAACTAGACATGCTGTTTTTAACCACTTATACATATCTGAAGATAAAATAAAAGGACTCAGGGGACTTCTTTGTTTGTGTAATGCACACATACACATATGCCGATGTGTACCACAGACATTAGCATGTGTACATAGACACTGTGAAGTCTTGCTTTGTAACTTGTTCTTCCTTTCCTACTCTCCATGACCCTGCTTTGAATTGATCTCTCAATCGTGATTGAAAACCTCCAGCAACGCACCACCTCTTGCAAAATAAAAATATCTCCACTTTTTCAGTGGCTAGGGTGCCAGCCACATACACCAGAGCTGGAGGGTTTGAATCCAGCCTGGGCCCACCAAACAACATGATAACCACAACCAAAAAATAGCTGGGTGTTGTGATGCTCACCTGTAGTCTCAGCTACTTGGGAGGCTGAGGCAAGAGAATCGCTTAAGTCCAAGAGTGTGAGGTTGCTGTGAGCTGTGATGCTACAGCACTCTATGGAGGCCGACATAGTGAGACTCTATCTAAAAAAAAAAAAAAATCCACTTTACCTTGAACATGGCTCATTCTTGGGAGGTTCCTTCTATAATTTAGGGTATTTATCTGATTCCTAGCCCAGTGTTCAGATGGATCCATATCAAAGACCTGTATTGCTTAATGTCTGGTTGACCAGCTGGATTTTGTGACCTTTTCTCTCTTGGTGCCCAAGTTCTGGTCATTGAACCTTGTTTTGTTACCAGTGTTTTAGTATCTTTCTTAATATTATGACTAAACATCACCAAGGTTCTTTTTCTAGGATTGGGCTCCCACATCTTTTCTTGTCAGTTATCCTTTCACCACTTATCAAAATGCGTTTGGCTAAATTAGCCTTATGAGCATCTCTGTGAATAAAGAATCTATACTGAAGTGGGAAATCCCTACCACTACACTCCTCTTGGGAATTCACAGTCCATATTGATGAATTAAGCCCAGATAGCCTCTCTCTCAACTTTCCCTACAGCTTCTGTTTTTCTAAGGACATGGAGTAGAAAGAGTACCCCATGGACCAGGCTCTGGATAAGCTGGTTGAGTCTTAACTTTGGTTAACGCCAGCCTGCTGACCTGCTCCTGACGCTTGGACATCTGAAGGTTTCCACCTCCTGTCTATTTTCCCGGCCCACACTTCACATCCTTACTGGACCTCACTAATTCTGATTATCTCCGTGTAATGCAGCTGCCGTCTCCTCTTATCCCTTAGGTATTGGTGTTGCATATGTCTGCTTTCACCTTTCTAAATCTATTGGAACATTTATGCTTTAGATTCGCTTCTTAAATAGACTACTCATTTGTGACTACGCCATACAACTTGATCCCGCTATCCAAGAACTTTATCCTTCCCTTCTTTGCTAACAGAAACTTGGTTTTGTTTGTGATGATGGCAGGCCCAGCCCAAGGATGATAAATAATTGTCCTAAACAAGCATGAAAATGTTATTCTTCTGTGCCAGGTACTCAGATTTTAACTCGTCTTGCCAGTAAGGATATTTATGTCACCCAATTCTAGCAAATGTTAGTCTAGAAGAAAAAGTCTTCTGGAGGATTCTAGAAAACAACTTTCTTCCAACAAAAAGACACCCCCTTTTATTCAGAACTTTTCTTTTCTTCCTTAAATATAGTTATACACGTATAAAAATGTGATGCTTAGAGCTACAGTAGCTCTCCTATGAGCGTGAACTGACAAGCCTGTGGATGGCAGAGTGAAAAAAATAGAATAAGCCTGAGAGCATGATGATCTGAATAAGCCAATGCATCAAAGACTAAATCGCCTTTATCCAGATGTCTTGACTATAGGTTATTTTGTGTTGCAGCCAAAATCATCCCTAACTGATGTAAGTTCCCACTCAAGCAACTGTCACGACAGCTTGCAGAGAGTAAGAGCTCAATTAATGGGTATTAAATGAACCACGAAACAATCACCAAAAGGAGAAGTAAAGTAAAAGATTAAACAAAATAAGTAATAACAATGCAAATGAATAAAGGCACATGACTTATATCACTATGATTCAAAGTGTTTAGAGGTGCTTAAAACACGCCACTCACCATATTCATTGCTGGAAATAAAGAAAAAATAATATCGCACTCTAGTCCCTATCTTTTGAGAAGTTCACCATCTGATAGAAAAGAACACAGAGGGGAAAATGAAACATGATGTGAGTTGTTATAAGGGAAATTTCTGCCAGGGAAAGTTCGGAGAAGGGGATGTATAAACTGGTCCTTGAAATGTACATTAGTATTTTCAGGAACTGACAGTGTAATATGAAGGAGGCGTGGAAAATGAAGAAAGCAGTCCAGATAAAGGGAAGCTCATGAAGGTATAAAGGTGTGAAATGTATGACCCGTTTAGGCCACAGCAGACACCTGGAGGGAAGCTTCTCTCCAAGTCCATGAAACAGCAGCCCCAGGTCTGTTACATGCCTAGGAGCCCCTTTTTAATCAAGGGACATCCCTCTGGTGGTTAACGTGATGCCTCCCCAAGTACACTGATAGGACTTGGTGGGGAAACGCACATTAAAATCTTTAGAGAAAGCAGTATTTATGGATCAAAAAAAAAAAAAAAGTAACAATGATCAATAGATTAATAGATAGTAAATAATGGCTAGGGCATATGTTATTAACATGTAAGTCTGGGAAAGGGATATGCACGAGTTTTTTGAAACACTATTATGTTTGTAACTTTTCAGTAAGTTTGAAATTACTTCCAAATAAAAAGTAAAGCAAGCAAGTAAAAAAATCACAAAAACAAAATAAAAGGACCAGAACCCTGTCAGGGTTCCATGGGGGCTATTGCTGGTGTCTGATGATACGAACTCTAAAAGGAATTCTGTGCCAGTATTGAAATCAGCGTTAGCTACTATGGAGACTAAGGAACAAGGTGGAAGCCATCTGGTGATGTCCACAGTCAAGTGGGGGCAAAATCTGAAGGGAAACTGGACGAGGAATTTTTAATTATCATCTCAAGGATGATGTCCATTTTATTATGGCTCTAAGACTGTAGAGAAGTCATACACAAAAAGATTACAGGGAACACACGAGTGTTGGGAGTAGGTCCCAAACGGGAGCCCAGGGTTCACGTGCTCACCAATAAAGAGGCAGTCAACGTGGCCAACACAGCAGCCCAGAATCTTCCAGCGAACCTCTAGGGCCTCTATTGACCATTTTCAGCAGAAAATCATAATCATCTAGCAGAAGGGCTCTCCCACATCTGGGCAATTTAAATTGATGTCTGTCACATCCATGAACAACATTTCTTAGTCAACAGTGCAGTGGTGACATTTTCTACCTCCCTCTCCCACTAGGGAGTTGGGAGGATTAATTAGCAGCTTTCTGCAAAGTGCTATATGTTCTCTTTCTCAGGAGACAGATTAATGACTAATTCCCAGACCTTATCCTGAAGGGAAGGTAACAGTAACTACCAAAGCC
Source organism: Perodicticus potto (assembly GCA_963574655.1). NCBI lineage: Eukaryota > Metazoa > Chordata > Mammalia > Primates > Lorisidae > Perodicticus > Perodicticus potto. The sequence goes on from CAUYRH010058078.1 coordinate 14,516, forward strand.
CTACCGCAGCGAAGTGCTGACGAGTCAAACACTGCATTTGCTTGTCTAAATACAACTGGAAAACTCATTGCAACATTACAGATCAAAACCTGGATTATATTCATACCTGACCATTCCCTTGCTAGTAGTATAACTCAAAGAAAAAAACAAAAAAAACTCTGTGACCAAAAATGTGACTCAGAAAATGTTAGACAGTAAACATAATGGAAGTAACCATCAGTGTCCAAAAACAAAAAGATGAAAGAATAAGTTAATGTGTATCTACTTAAAGGATATTATATAGTTTTTAAATTGCATTATTGAAGGGCTTAAAATAGCGAAATAAATATTCTGGATTTATATGAAAATTAAATATAAAGTTGCCCATTAAAACTATTTTCAACCAAACATTCTTATACTGAGAATAACTACTGGAAGAAAATTACACAACAATTAACAGTAGCTCTGTTTAAGGGATAGAACTAGATCTGAAATAATATATTATTTCTATTTTTCCTGATGATACAGGATTTCTTAATTGGTTACTGCTATTTTTATCTCTAACAAAAGAAAAAGAAAAACACAGAGCAATGTAAGAACTGTCCATCCTGCCTTATCCTGCCCGCAGATGAGGCTGCACAAAACTATATTTCAAAAACTTTCATATTGCTGTTAGTTTCTAAAATTACCTCTTTATTCTCTTTATTTACTTTTCTCTGACATTTAGTCTTCTGCCTTTCTAGTTTTCTTTCTTTTTTTTCCCCCCTAACTCATTCGGGATTTGGAGTTGAAATCCTTTTCTTGAGACTGCACTGGGATAGCCTCAGTCTTGCTGGGCAGCAGAGATGCCACACTCCCTGGCTGAGACCTACTGGGTTAATTGCCGGCAGCTCAAGCTCCCTTGACTTCTGGAGAAGAGGGTGAATCCTGGCTCCCGTTCTGTGGGTTCTCTTTCGTGTCAGCTCCCCAGAATGGTAACAAAATCACACTGTCCATTGCGACATCTGCCTAAAAGCCTTTCACTCCATTTCTCTTCACTCACAAAGAGGAGAAATTAGGTTGCGTTTACCGAGGAGGCAAAGCTATTTTTGAGGAAATTGTTTTATTCTGTTTTTTTTTTTTTTGTCTCCATTGTCAAGTCTATCTGAGGATTTTCTCAGTTTTAAGTATGATCAGTCATGGATTCTTCCCAACTCTTCCAGGTTTGAAGTCTTACAATGAAATGGAGTAACAGGAGAGAGGAAACTTTAAAATCCATTTAACTTCAATTTTCCAATCTATAGGTGAAAATTGTTTGCGACCTCCCCATCCAACAATTGTTCAACTAATCTTTAACTAACTCCAGCCTCATCCCTGGTAGGAAACTCACTACTTCCCTAGGGTGCTTAAAAGTTCTCCCACAGACAGAAAGAATTCTGTCCCCCTGTATCTTCTATTCACCAGAAGATGTTTCACTCAAGAATTTATACATTTATGGCACTTTCTTCCCGACCAGATGTAGTTCTTAAGTTATAGCCATTCACCTAGGCCAAGAAATCGCCTCCAGAAGGTAACATTAAAATGTACAGGGCGGTGCCTGTGGCTCAGCGAGTAGGGCGCTGGCCCCATATACCAAAGGTGGCGGGTGCAAACCCAGCCTTGGCTGAACTGCAAAAAAAAAACCCAAAACCCAAAAACAACAGCAACAACAAAAATGTACACATTAGTGTTCTATATAATACACACAGATATAATCTTTATATATACAGGGTATACATATTTCAACTTCTAATTTCCTAAAACCCAGACTGAGGAAACTTAGTCAACTCATTATAGTTATGTGGATTCCTTAATGGCCTATAGGGAGAATGAAGATATTTCATTTTTCATAAAGTCCCAATATTGGAAGTAATTCAAAGGTTTACTGTCCTTTTGAATTTGCCATTCCCTGAAAAAAGCTGTCCAGCCTCTATGAACCCCTGGAGTTCTCCTCCCTAGTATGTGCGTGCTAAATGCTTTATTGTTTCAGTACTTTTATCCTCCCCAAATCTAAAAGATAGATGTGATTATCCTCACTCAACACTTTAAGAAATGAATTTTAGAGAAACTAAGCAGCTAAACCTCCTGGGAAGGGAGCAGTGGGACCAGAGTTCCATCTCAGACTAACGTGCTCTAAATAAAATTCCCCTGCTCTCTCCAACACACTACATGACCTTTTCGTATTTTTTTTAATATTTAGCCAAATCTGCTTTTCTCTTGTTACTCTTGCACAAAAGAAATTTAATCTCACTTCCATATTGGAGCTGTTCAAATCGTTGAATACAACAGCAAATAAAGTCCCCAAAGACTCCTTTGCATTCCCTGCTCCATCACTGACAAATGACAGTTTCCAGTCTCCTCTCTGCCTGGGGTCATCACTTCTGAGCGCTTTCCAGAGGGCACCTCGAACTAATTCAATGAGCACATGAGACTGAACAAGTTTGTATGTGAAACCACTTCTTCCTCTCAATAATGTCAACAACCAAATGTCATCTGAGATCTGGGCAGTGGCATCACCAGAGGCATCAGATGAAGCCAATAAGGGTTCTATTCTGGTTTGATAGGACTTTCAGGCCAAAACTATGCAGCCACCTTTTCGAAATGGATCAAAGTCTGGTTCCATGGAATTGGTGAAAGCCAACTGGCATACAGGTTAAGGCCCTGTCTTTCCATCCTGCTTATGTTCTATGATTACCAATCCAGAAAGATGTAAGGGTGGAGCCCAGAAAGACGGGAGCATTTTATTACTTTCCAGTTACCCACCCCTCTAATCATCTTAGAGGCTTACATCTACTCAAAGAAGGGGAAGGGGGCATTTGCACATTTTTCCAGGAGACCTGCTGTTTATACACCAACAAGTCTGGTCTGGGTAGAGGGCATCACCCAGCTCCGAGAACAAGCTACCCACTAACAGTCTCCAAATCAGGGATCCTGGTTTGACAAACCATGGGGACACTGTACCTTACCCATCTTGGGTTCCCTCATTGCCATCCTCCTATTGTTAACCCGTGCCCCTTGTGTCACCCAATTCTGTCCTCATTTATTCAAGATGGGGTAAAAAATGTGATAGCTGCACTTGCCACTCAATTTCTACCACTCCCAAATCTTCTCCCAATGGACCCCAAACCCACACAGTCCTACTGACACCCAACTCATCCCACTGGGGACAACTACTATCCTGTTCGCCCAGAAGCAATTTTGGAAGACCAGATGATGTCCCCATTCCTCTTTTAATAAGAGTCAGGAATGTTGGGGGGCCTAACATGGCCCCACAAGAAACCTACCACTTCCTTCCCCCTCAACTCCTCTTCCTAAGACAAAAAAAGCAAAGGACATAGTTAGCTGCTCCCCCAAAGAAATTCACACCAAAGGACCCTAACCCACCAACACCCTCCAGACTAGCTGTGGAATCAGCCCACTCCTACAGCCCCGGATGAAAGTGGCCTCCAAGTGCCTTCGTTTCCCATTCCGGGCTAGTCACTGTCCCTTTCAATCAAAGTAACCTAAACTTCCTCCCTTCCTCCTGGTCTTACCTCTGGGCCTGAGGCTTATACCTTTCAAATCCCATTGGAGACAATCTGGATGCTCTTATCAGCATGAGAGAACAAAGTCTCTCAGTTTTGTGACATTAACAATTCCTGGATAAATGGCTAAATGCAATAGTTTGATTACTAAAAACATATTAAATGGAAAAAAAACATATAAAATGAAATTATTCATAGTCTGCTCCCAATCACTACTTGTCAGAAAAATTCAAATGGTACAAGAATCTTCAAAAGATATATATATATATCATATTAAGGAAGATTTTTTTGAGGGGGTTAATATTTATGGCAGGTTAAGCCAAATTTTGGAAAATTCTATCCTTGAACTTTATACCATCTTCTACCTCAATTTTCTGACTATGTATTTTCTGTATGATTCCATTAAGGAAACAGATTTGAATACATATTAGACTGGGAAAAAGAAGGCTAATTTCTTAGATGTAAATAATTCAATCTTAGAGCTAAATGTATTATTTCTGTAAAGACAAAAAAACAGCAGTGACTGTGCTCTTTTTCATCACTGGCAAATATTTAAGTTACTACAAGGTACATGAGGAAACGGGGGAGGATTGTTCTCAAAAGGATACAGTGAAGTTTACATATCATGGAGAAGCCTTGGAGTGATCTACGCCAGTTAGATATTTGGCAGGATTTGGTAGCTATTTGGCATGAAAAAATAGAGGATTTTAGAAACTATCTGTTGTTCTGTAAGTTTTATAGTTTTATTTTTTTTTGATGTGTATATTATGTAGAGCTCCAAAGAATGTCCTCTTTGTTCCTTTTCCACAAATAATTCTTTTTATATTCAGATTAATATGAGGATACACATAATTAGGTTACATGTTTGCATTTGTTAGGTAAAGTCCCTATTGTAGCTGTATAATAAATTCAATATATGCTAAAGTTCATCATTCTGATTCCAGAAAATTGCATGCCACCTTGATTCAAATTATGTGGGTTTTTTTTTTTTAGTATGTTACTCCTTTCCTTTTTTTTTCCTACAGCAAAAATAAGCTAATGTAATTTCCCCCTGTCCTTCCTTTGACTGCATGCTGTCAAGATGCTAATTAAAATCACCTAATTTAAATGCCAAGTTTGCCCTGAAATAGATTCCCAGTAATTTTGTGAAATTACTACTGGGCATGGAGGGAGCAAAAGATATGCTTAAATAATCTGTGTTTTGTTTAGAGTGATTAGAGGGGAGAATTTGGGCATTTTTGGCTTCCCTGCCCTGCAGGTTGCATTGAGAACATGAAGGAAGGAGACAGGAGTGGAATTCCACCCCGAGGGAGGCACAGCCCAGCGGCGAGGGCAGTGTCCACGGGACCTCTAGGGCTCCCGTCTTCATTTTTGGCATCTTTCCAAAACCAGCCAGGACTCCTGTCAGGAACAGACTTATCAAACTGTCACCATCACAGACTTATCTTAAACTACAATGAACATCAGTATAACAAAAGAGCAATTATGTCTATGAATGGTTTTCTGTTTTCAAAGTAGTAAGAGAATATTCCAGGGAAGTAGCGTGGCCACATCAACCGGCCAGCTTTGAGTCTCACGGGGGAAAACGTCTCGGTTTTGGCTAAACCAGGCAAAAAGGCAATATCAAGAAATGGGTTTGGCTGAATAGTATACATATACCACAGTTATTAATCCATTCATGGGGGGAGTCTTCACATCTTTTTCGTTAACCTGGATGGAACTGGAGAACATTCTCCTTAGTAAAATATCAAAAAAATGGAAAAGCAAATATCCAATGTACTCAATACTAACAAGAAGCCAGCAGATGAACAAATACATGCCCACACAAAAGAAAAACTCAGTTAATTTCAAGTTTGGGGAAGAGGGAAGAAAAAGGGGGGATGGATGTGCTCTCACCTAACATGCATAATTTGGGGTGTGCGGCGCACTTTTGGGGTGTGGGGCACAACTACAACAGAGACTTTACCTAACAAATGCAAATAATGTAACCTAATCATTTGTACCCTAATATTAATCCAAAATTTTTTAAAAAGGACAAAAAACAAGTTTGGGCAGGCCTCTATTATTGACTGTCCTGAGTCAGGAATTGCATGATGTTAAATTTAAAATTCTGGGAATAAATGGAACTAGAAGTAATTCCGTATGTGTGTGGTAGGGGTAGGAGTGAGGACCCATGCATGGAAAGAAAAGTCACAGTTAATTATTTCTAATATCCCTTATAACTCTTGCAATCTATAATTTTTAATATTAATGCTCTGTACTCAAGAAAATTCACATTTACAGACTAAAAGAGTCTTTTAAATGACACGTGTGGACCAGATGATACCTTATGACAGTAATTTGCACGCTCTCCCAGACAGTGACAAGAGTCCCTGGGTGGTTTTGTAAGTTCAGATTCCTGCACAGTTTCAAACATGCTTCAAGGTCCATGCAGAAGCTTTTCTTGGGCCCTACCCTTTCCCAGGCCACACTGAGATTTCCATCATTCCCACGGTTCATACAATTGGTAGATTATCCATAGCGATATTTGCTCCTTTCTCTTTTGAATGTCTTTACAGCTTGAATGACGTCAACAAGAAAACTGCTGAAGCCCATCAAACAATTCAAATCACTTGACAAATACCAACTGTTCATCTACAAAATGTATGGCTCTCACTTTTAATAAGCTGATCCACAGCATGATTTGAGTCAGTCAACCACTGATGGTGAGGTGAAGTGACTTGGTAATGATAAAAATCCTCAAATGTAGACACCACTCACATCAGAGTTACCAAAGCCTCACTTACACAAATCATCACAGACTCCGCTCCACTGCCAACATGTCATGGTTAAGCCCTGTGAATGGCAGAAAGCAGAGTACAATCCGATTAGCCTTGCAGTGGCCTTCACGACCTATCAGGAAGCCCATGATTTCCAACACATGTTTAACAATGAATGCTTTCTCTTTCTTATCTTCTGGGACCATATGTAGTACAGTAAGGAAACGTGAAATCCGCATTTGTTTTGTTTCCTTTTTCATCATAGTTGCTGCTACAGTGATGACACATTTTACTACTTACACGTATTGTGATCCTATCAAAAACATAACCCATCTTTAATTTGGAAGCTCTTTTGACATCCTAAACATCTGCCAGCAATTTAAGTAAGACTGAGGAGAAATATTTGGGTCAGTAGTGCATGAAATCTAATTGAAGGGCTCAGAACTCCACCATTTACATCTGTTCTGCTTTGCCAAGATCAGACAAATGGAAAACAAGGTCAGAGTCTGAAATACTCAGTTTCTACACTATCCAAGCAAAGCTGGGCCCTGCATGAAGAAGGATTACCTCACACCCGATACTTGCCTTCATGGCTGCCATGTCATGTTTTACAAATAACTATTTGCCTTTCTGTGTGTCTCACATAAACCAACCTGGTACTGGAAGAACTATTTTCATATTTCATTAAAATTCTGGGTAACGGAGGCAATATTCAGTGCTACAAATGTTTATTAGTGATTTGTGATAGTTTTTTTTTTTTTTTTTTTTTTGAGACAGAGCCTCAAGCTGACACCTTGGATAGAGTGCTGTGGCATCACAGCTCACAGCAACCTCCAATTCCTGGGCTCAAGCGAGTCTCCTGCCTCCGCCTCCCAAGTAGCTGGGACTACAGGCGCCCGCCACAACTTCTGGCCATATTTTGGTTGCAGCTGTCATTGGGGTTTGGCGGACCCGGGTTGGATTCGAACCCTCCAGCTAAGGTGTATGTAGCTGGCGCCTTAGCCCGTTGAGCCACAGGCGCCGAGCCGATAGATTGTTTTTAAAGCAAAAGCAATGTAGGAAATAGAAAAATCCATTGGCTAAGTTCAAATACCATACAAACCTCTGTTTGAAAACTTATTAGCTATGAGCGAGAAAGTTAGTCTTAGGAGAGATGTTTTTCTTATCCTTAAGTAGGTATTTTTAACATTTTTATGAGGGGTTGTTGGAGGATTAGAGGAGGTCATGATTATGAAGCGAGGAGAATACTATTAGATAATAGGCTCTCAGGAATGCCTCAGCTTCATCTCTGCTCTACTCAGAGTAGAAAAAAAATCTGTGAGGTCCTTTAGGTTCACTGGTCTACTCATTCCTTGGTATGTATTCAGGCTCAAGGAATCCATTATTAAATGTACATATTACACATATTATTCTTTCTTGAAATTCATGACGGATTTGAGATTTCCAAGTACTAAGTTAACTCTAATGTTCTATGAATTTATTAAACATTCCTTTAAATAATTGCTAAGAAAAGAATGAAAAGAAAGGGTCAACCTGGCACATTTGGTTTATTGTGAAATTAAACTTACATTAAATATTATACATGTATGCTGCATCTATAAATTAATGTGTGCATACATAAATTCATGTGTGTTTATGCATAAGATTGCACAATAGAAATCATAGCAAATATAAATACATAATTCCCTGGAATAAAAAGTTGTTAAAAACCCTGGATTTTAAAAGATTAATTCAACTTTTGATTGGTAAATGTTCTACTCTGTGATTTATGTTATCAGTTGCTTAAGGAAGAGCATGAGGTTACCTTTCATTCCAGAGGCAAAATGATATTTCACTGTCAAGTACAGTACTGGTTGTTTGCCCTCAGTATCAGCAGGCTGAATGGGAGCTATAGCTCGCTGCTGTCCACCATCATGAGTGAATATATATCCTTATATTTCTAGCTAGGGGAGGCATAAAAATTCCAAATTTAAAGTACGGTTTCTACTAACTCTACATTACTTTCACATACTTTATAGTAAAAACAAAAAAAGTCAAAACATAACTCTGGGACCATCTGCGCTTGTCTAGTTTCTCATTTTAGGTTTCAAACATCAATACAAAGGGGTGTCAGGTGGAGATAATGGGATGAACATCAAATCTTACGGAAACAAGTCTTGGGGAAATGATTTCCATTGGTTCCACTGATACATCATCTCTTTTTCTTTCCCCCAAATCCAAAGAATTTAGTAACTCCCCCATTCCCACCCAGTGAGGGCAACGTTGGGATTTTCAGAAGAATGCAATTTCTTGTCTTAATCACCCACACTTCCCTATGAAAACTCTAACTCAACTACAGCCCAAGATGAAGAGGAGGTGGAGGGGGACAGGTGAGGAGGGGGAGGCTAAGTGGAGGGAGGGTAATCGGTGGGACCACATCTATGGTGCATTTTACAAGGGTACGTGTCAAATCTATTAACTGTAGAGTATAAATGTTTTAACACAATAATTAAGAAAGTGTGGTGAAAGCTATGTTAACCAATTTGTTGTTAAGTATTTCAAATTTTATATAAAACCAGCACATTGTACCCCATAAATGCATTAATGTACACAGCTATGATTTAAAAAAAAAAAAGTCACAAGAGAAAACAAATAAAGATATTCCATATAAAAATAAGAAAAAGAATCTATTGCTGAGTTACAAGAGGAAACACCATCACCATAAAGAAAAAGTATTACTTTTATTATAAATGGCATAATGAACTTTTCATATTCTCAATAGATTTTTAAATGTGAAATTATATATTTGTAAAAGGAAAAGCCGAGGACCACAAACAGTCCCACTTCCTTGCAATGTGGACTCTGCAAGGATGTTAGACATGCCCTGTGGTTTCTCAGCTATGACCCTTTTTTTGCCACTTTCTGATCCAGATGGGACAATGAACTGAAATAGTCCATGTTCCCTCTCACATCCTGCAGTGACACGTGACTTGAGTTATGAAAAACAAAGCCTGGCAAACTATGGTTCATCCTTGGGTTCCACTTCACCTTGTCCTGGCTCAGGTTTTGAGAAAACAAGACAGACATATGGAGAGCCTGGGAGTTAACAGCCATGAGTCAGTCTTTGATTGAAGTGGCTGTGAAAAATGTGGACACTGGTGTCAGACCTGCCAGGACTTGCAACCTGACTACACCACCCTGAAGCTGTGTGACCTTGGGAATTAAGTCAGCTTCCGTTCTGTCAGAGCATCAGTCAGAACAGTTTCATTTCAGGTCTTCCATGAGGAGTAAATGAGGATTTTATTATCTTACCCCAGTATAAATGATTTTAAGCTAATCTGATCAATTTTATTTCATAGTCACTGACAAAGTGTTAATGACGTTTTAGTGGAATCTCTGTCTTTAGGGGAAATAACCATCTCTGTGCAATCTCAGGTGATGCTAATAACCAAAATGCACTATTTATTCTGCTCTGGTCATTTATTCATCACACATCTGTAAGGTGGTTATTATCATCAGTTTAAAGGGGAAGAACTGAAGCTCAGAGAAATTGTGCCAGATTGCAGAACCGGTCTGTTGGAAGCCCCGCCATTTTCCCTGTCTTTTTGTCTCCAAGGGCCCCAAACTAGGTTTTACAAGGGTAGGATGAGACAGGCCTGAGGACCCATTTGTCACCACCATTCTCGATGTCAACTTCCAGCAGGTGTGACTTTGTTCTTGGTAATGAGATTTTTAACCAGAGCAACAGGCCCTAACTATCTTAATTTACATCTGGAATAAAGAAAACTGAAATAGGATTGTCATCTTGACACTGGGCACTAGTTCTCAGTGACATTGAACATTTTAGTTTTTCTAAAATGAAATACAGAATCTCTACTCACTGAGATATTATGAATACTACATAATGATTTATACGCAATGTCCTTGATATTGCCAATTATGGTAAGTAATTATGGTAAGTGCCAATTATGGTATGGGGATTATTATTAACCTATAGGCAATGAAGAGTAGTCAAAAGTCTTTACATAAAAGGATACAAGCCCGTGTTTCTTACTCTCATAAGGCAGTAGTGAGGACGATGACTCTGGTTGTGCGTGTATAAGTTTGCTGGGGTAGCCCTAACAAACTATAAGATAGAGTGATTTAAACAACAGAAGTGCATTATCCTCTCGGTCTTGATGGTGAGAAGCCCAAGATACGGGTGGTGGCAGAGTTGGTTTCACTCCTCCCCATCTAAAATGAAACACTTACAATTGTGAACTGTTCTGACATACTTTAAATGTACATAAAAATGTTCAGACAATTAAAAGGTGAAAAGTTTTCATTATGTCATACTTTTCAAACTTAGTGTTACATATAATTGACACCACTATTCTATGAAAATTAGAGTTTAATGAATAATTCACATCTCATAAACTAGGCACAGGGGCTCATGCCTGTAATCCTGGCACTCTGGGAGACTGATGCTGGAGGATCCCTTGAGCTCAGGAGTTCAAGACCAGGTTGAATAAAAGTGAAACCTCATCTCTACTAAAAATAGTAAAACAAGCCAGGCATTGTGGCAACCACCTGTCATCCCAGTTGCTTGGGAATCTGAAGCAAAAGGATGGCTTGAGCCCAAGTGACTGAAGTTGCTGTGAGCTATGATGATGCCACAGCACTCAACCCCAGGGTGACAGAGTGAGATTCTGTCTCCAAAAAAAAAAAAAAATTCATAAAATAAATAGGTTTAACTTACTTAACCATTTCTATAAAGTTTGGAATTGTCAATCTTCATATATTTTTAATTTTTGCTTCTATTGTGGATGGCCTATTAATTCTTTTCGCTCATTTTTTGGTGATGTTTGGTTAATATCACATGTATTCAAGAAGAAGAATGCATATATTTTTAAGCTTAATGAAATATCACCATTTTCATTTAAAATTTCAACAGACAGAATCTCACTCCGTCATATAGGCTGGAGTACACTGACAAAATCATAGGTCACTGTAACCTTGAACTTCCGAGCTCAAGCAATCCTCCCATCTTAGCCTCCCAGGTAGCAAGGACTACAGGAAAACACCACCATGTCCAGTGAATGTTTAAATGTTTTGTAGAGACGGGTTCTAGCTATGTTGCACAGGCTGCACTTAAGCCGCTGGCTTAGAGGATTCCTTCCATACTTGGCTTCCCAAAATGCAGGTGTAAGCCACTACTAGCAGCCATCAAGATATTTTAATTTTAAATGTTTAATTGTTATTACTCAGGATAAGCAGTAGCAGTATGAGATAGGCAAAAGGAAATGGAGTTATACTGCATGATTTAATAGAAACTATATGGAAAGCACCAATTACTATTACTTCACTCGAGTTTGGGTTGTCATACTGCGACTATTTCCTTATGACTATTGGACCAATGTCCCATATAAATCCTTGTCTGGTCCCCTTGCCTTGTCACTGTTCCTGCCACAACCACACCCACACACTCACACACCCACACACATTTAATCTGGTGAGGCCGATTATCATCTGTGCTGTTTGGCACCACAGCTCTGGCTGGCTGGAGATGATGATGACAAAGAGAGAAGCTCCCTGCCAAAGTCAAAGACAAATGTCATTCTTGTAATAAAATTCAATTACAGACAAATTAATCACAATAATGCTGTGGTCTATTAGAGAAAACAGAGCAATTTGGAGGAAATCTGTCTCAATCACTGGGCGTGCCATGCACCCACAGAAGTCCCAGCAGCCTAGTTGGATAGGGGACATGAATCACAAGGGGACTTTTTTGGCTGGGACGTGGGTCCTTACTGGAGTCCTGATAAACTCTATTCTCTCCCTCGGTGACATCTTAACTGACTATCTTACTAGTATCAGCAAATAATCTGAAGTAAGCAACCCTCACAGCACTTTAGATCCATTTGCTGGTGTACACAGATGCTCCTCAGTTCCCTCCATTACCAAATCCCCCAAACACAGTTGAAGACCTAGGGAAATACTTGGATGGTACAAAGGACAAAGCAGCGATTTCCAGGCCAACCTGCCTGTGGCTTATGCTACAGCCTCATACTTAAGAGACGGTCCCACTGCCTTGTCTGGGCCACATGCCAAGCAGTAAAGGCTACGCAATTTGACATTGTTTTTCATAAGAAACCTCATCTGTCATCGCAGTTTGTCATTTTCTTTTTAGACTTCATGGGAAGATTGCATATGGAGGGTAATCAAGAAGAGACTATTACATACAGCATGGTTTTATTAACCCTTCAGCAGACATTTATGTCAGGACCTTGCCCCCCTAGAGGTCCTTGGCTTCTCTTCTGCTGGTGAACTTGCTAGTGTCAGACTCTTCTCTCCCCCAGGTGCCTCTTTGCTCCAAACTATAACTGGCTGCCTGTGCATATGCGTGTGATGGGTATGTGTGTGGGGGAAAGGTCATATTCATGTGTGTGCACATCCATGTATGGAGAGGGTCTTCCTTCAAGCTTGCATGTGCAGAGCCTCTGCCTGTTATTATAGTGGCAAAGGCTTCTCCTCAACTAATGAACTCAGAAAAAAGAGCGCCCTTCCCATCCCTCATTGGGTGTGTCTTGAAATACGTTTTACCTTTATTCTTACAACCTAAAGAATTTACTCAAAATCTCAGGATTTCACTTCTTTTTAGATGCAAAGTGAAAATAATTTACACCTCAAAAAATTCTGGTAATGAACTGAAAATCAATGTCCTTCCATCCCCTATGCCTGAAATATATTGATGGACAGAGGGAGAGAGAAATGGCCACAGAAAATAGAAAGATGGAATCTACTAATGTCAGGAATTCTGTACTATGATATGGTGTTTAATGAACACAGAAGGACAAGGTACTGTAAGAAAAAACAAGAGTATAGCTATAAAATGATTTGATTTCTCAGGGAGGGCTTTCTGCAGGAAGTGAGATAGGGCATGGGGAAATTTTGCCCATGGAGGTAAAGGATACAAACATTCTGTGTTAAGATGTAATTTCAGATAACACTTCTTGTACAGGGAAGGCTGGGAGTAAGCGGACAGGGCAAGTGCTGAGCGCACTACATCTAGCCAACAGCAATATGCAGCTTGGCTATGTTTTGAGGAAATAGATTTAATATAAGTTGGAAAAACAGAAAAAAAATTCACACAAATGAACAATGTGAAAAGCCCATTATTTTTTGGATGGATGAAATATTAGTGGCTGTTCTTAGTGTTTATATCTAAGGCCTTACCTTCTTTCAGCATGACAAAAAATAATAATGCATCTAATTAAATCCCAGGGATAAGACATAACATAATCAATATCTTGGATAGCAAAGAAGGTTGTTTTAATTTGAGTACAAATAACTTTCCAGTTACTATGGCAATGATTTTTCTGGGAAATTATAACGGATTTTAAATGCACACTGAAGGACGTTGCCTTGGAGAAGCTTTTTAGTGAGTGCGTGCATATGGCACTCACATCTGCGCACTTGTGTTTGTGTCTGCGTGTATGTACGGTATATATGACCTGTTTAAAACCAACTACTGCTGAGGCTAAATGCACTAATACTTAAAATAAATTTTAAAGCACATTCTAGGTATTCTTTTTCTTTTTCTTTTTTTTTTGAGACAAAGTCTCACTATGTTGTCCTCTGTAGAGTGCTATAGTGTCACAGCTCACAGCAACCCCAAACTCTTTTGGGCTTAAACGATTCTCCTGACTCAGCCTCCCAAGTAACTGGGACTACAGGTGCCTGCCACAACACCCAGCTATTTTTTGGCTGTAGTTGTCATTGTTGTTTGGCAGGCCCAGGCCGGGCTTCAACCCACCACCTCCAATGAATGTGGCTGATGCCCTAGCTGCTTGAGCTACAGGCGTGGAGACTATATTCTAGGTATTCTTACTAGCCTTTTCATTTATCCATTAATAGTTTATTGCTAGAAAAGCTCAGGTAATCGACATCAAGAAATTATTGTTGGCCTATCTTTTTTAAGTGTACATCTTGCTCTCCCTCATTCATCTCTCTTCTTAAAGACTGTTGGCTAGATTTTATAAGATCTTTTTCCTATGTTTTTCTTCAGTTGTGATGATGAGTCTTCAAGCCTGAAATTTATTAAACAAACTTACAGGTGAAGGATCATTTCTAACACAAAACACTACTTAAGTAATCCACTGAGGACTGATCAGTTATATTTCCTACCAAAATAATTTTAACCTCTGCTCAGAAAAGATTTATGATAAGCCACATGATTTGTTTTTAAATGTTTCACTGGGGGATGTTAAGACACCACTACAAGATAGTATTTATTTGTAGAAATAGGTTTATACAAAAGCATAAAAGGAAAAGGGCAATATCGAAAACTTCTTTCCAAGTCTATAGGTGAAATATTAATAATTAATAAAAGAAGGAACATATCATTAAAAGTAAGGAAATAGAAAGACACAACAATTAAATTAAATTGAGTATATAATCATGATAGAGTCATTTCCTGTTTAGTGGAAGATTCCACATGTGTTCATGGCTGAATAACCAAAAATTGTCCATTATTTCTATTCTTATAATTAGACAATATGTCAGTGAATTCTCCAGAATACATTTCTAAATTTGCAAACTATGTCTACGATGCCTTTAACAGCTTTGCAAGGTAGGGTAATTAATATATATTAATTAATTAGTGCTTTTATGAGATAGGTAATTAACAAGCTCTTGAAGAAGATACTAGAATATTTAATATCATCTTCAAATCAATGACATCTGGACTCACAGATTTCTAAATCTTGTTAAATTAGAACAGGTGTATAGAATTTGAATGGAATGCAAAACAATGGATACCACCTGTTTAACAACGAGCATAAGAAAAACTGTAGGGCAGTGGTTTTGAAAGTCAGGCCCCTGGATAAGAAGCACAGAGATCACCTAAATATGGAAAATATTTGGAAATCTAAATTTCAGAAGTTCGGAAGACAGAACTTCTTGGGACCAGACTCTAATAATCTGTGTTTTATACACAAGCATTCGAGGAGACTTAGATGAAGATTTAATTTTGAGAATCTCAGTTTTTAGAGAATGGAATAAAAGGGAAAGCTGAAACATGAGTGGTTCCATAGTAGGAGGGTAGAATAACACCTAAGACTATGAGTTCTAAATACAAAATGGATTCTAGTCTTGCATATATCACTTGACTGAAATCATGACTGAATATCATGTGAGTTACTTATCTTTTCTTAATTGAAGTTTCTTTGCCTATTAAAATATCATAATAAAGCATTAAATTGCATGTATTAGTGCTATCTTGATTATTTTATTAAATGATTCTAATACACATTTATGAATACTTAGAGCTCATAAATGCCTGTTAAGTTCAATTTAAATTTTTTAAATTCAGTTTATTTATTAACAGTTTCCAATTTGTAAAAATTAATTCTGGGCTAGCAGCATAAAGTTCTAGTATTTATACTACTGTACTGCATTTGTGAAATAAATAAGTCTACAATGATCTGAGCATAAACCTGCCCAACTCATTGGAAAATGCTGCTTTACACATCTACATTAGAATAAACAGTTTGAAACTTGGCTCTTAAGAAACATGAATATGCTACAATATGGCTTCAGGGGATCTGCTTTTAAAATAAAATAATGGTCCCCCTTCTACAACTTTTTAAAGTTTGCCTGAATATTCAAGTACAAATAAATAATTAGTCAAATTATAGACCTCAGCTCTTAAAATATTATTAATATATGCATTCTATGAAGAAATGCATGCATAAAAATAGAAATGTTTTGTATAATATATGTATTCCTATTTCATAACATGATTAACTATGTCAAAACTTCTGAATATTTCACATAGTGCATCTTGATTGGCAGTTTCAAACACTAACTGGGAAGTGATAGTCTCAGAAAAAGTTGAATTTTAATTGGATACAGGATTTTTTTTGTTTGTAAGCTACTGAGCAACAACTATATAAATAATATAGATATTAAATCCTACTTTGCAAATTGGACTAAAACTAGTCCAATTGCACTAAAACTCTGTGATCTAAATAGTTATAGAAAAATTTTGTTTAGTCCTATTGGACTAAAATTCTGTGATCTAAATAGCTATAGAAAAATTTTGAGGTCCTACAATCACACTAACTGTAGAAAACAGATAGATTTGCTATTCTAAGAGATAGTATTAACACTTCATGCTTCACAGCCACACAACATTTCCTGTAGCACCCAGTGATGCTAAATAGAAGCTTTGGAGGTAGAAACATATTATAGAATATTAATACATATTTTCAGTGTCAAACTTTCAAGCCGAGAAATGTAGACTTATCTGCAGTGCCTACATATTTCAAATGTGCATTACAAAAATATGATGGTGCAAAAATCTTGTAGCGAATCTAAGAATAAAGTCTGAAAGAACTTGGGAAACTCTGATACTTCATAAATAAAAATAGTATATTTCAGCAAATGTTAGATATTTTTCTAAAGAAAAAGAAGACATTTATTTCAAACTGGGCAGAGAAAAATTTTCACTGAGATCAATTTTGAGAAACTTCAGAATCTGTGACATTATTCTTTCTGATGAATTAATGCCAATTTTGTTCACTAATTCAAAAAACATTTGTATAATATATTGCTAGAAGTAAGATACTGTTATTTTGGGGATTTAGAAAAGAGCACATTTATTTTAACTATAATATCATTTTTATTTTTACTGAATTTATCTTTTATTAACTATTGATTTGTATTATCTAATGAAAAAGAAAGAGAAGAAAAGGAGGGAAGAAAGGAAAACAAGCAATGTTAAGAATTTTAAAAGAAGACAAATCCATTTCAGATGAAAACTCATTGCAATCAAAGGAAAAATTACTATTTAATAAGATACAAAATATCTTTAAATACCATTGGCCAGTATTGCAATTAAAGCATGTTCATCATTTATTCTGGAGGTGACATCGCAAAATAGGCATTTTTCTATAGATTGGAGGGAATTTGAATTTGGGAATTTGAAG
This sequence comes from Perodicticus potto, assembly GCA_963574655.1. Taxonomy (NCBI): domain Eukaryota; kingdom Metazoa; phylum Chordata; class Mammalia; order Primates; family Lorisidae; genus Perodicticus; species Perodicticus potto. Next base: position 31,745 of record CAUYRH010058078.1, read on the forward strand.
TAGAATATTCTTTCTGGATAGAAACTTGACAAGATATATTTGTAACCATTAAAATATTTATATTTTGGTTGAGTAATTCTCTTATCCAAAGATGTTCACAAAAATTATTGACTTGTAAACAAATAAATATTAATTGTTTAAAAATATATAGATTTGGTTAGAATCTCTGTGTTTCCTCATAACAGAATACAATGCCGTCATTAGAAACCATACATAAGTTAATTTTTTTTGCAGTTTTTGGCCGGGGCTGGGTTTGAACCCACCACCTCTGGCATATGGGGCCAATGCCCCACTCACTGAGCCAGGTGCTGCCCCCATACATAAGTTTACACTGCAGCAAAACTTCTCTATCTTTTCATTTCTTGTGGTAAGAGTAGAAAATTAATACCATATGTAGGAGTTATGGGATGAAGTTGATTTTATTTTCTCCTTTACACGTTGGCCTTTTTCTAAATTTATAATGAGAAATTAAATATAAAATCTTAATGTAGTTATATTATGCTGGCTTTCTGTTGAGATAAGATTTAGTATAATCATGGAAATTCCATTACCAGATCTGTTATTATGTTTAGCACTTGAGCTTTCCAATTAATCTTTTTTTCCAATTTGCTATTCTTTCTGGAAAATACATACCCATTGGTACAACATAACCTGTCAATGTTTAAACCTAAAGTTGCCTTTTAATTTTCCCAATTCATGGGCAACATTAATACAGCAGTGATAATGTAGAAAAGGTGAAGAGTTTCCTAGGAATTTATTGTACTTCCGAAAGATAGACAATGCTAAATATGCCCCTCGGATTTGCCTAGAAGAGATGCTGTTTGATGAAGCCACATGCAGATCCAAAGTGCTAATCAAAATCTGGATCATAGACTAGCCATCTTTGTACGGAATGACATTCAATTATCTTTGATATTATTACATTATTTTTCTATATAATACAACGTTATTACAAATGAAAGCCAAAGAAATATTGAAGCTTATTATAGAGGTATTTGAATAGGTCATTTTGGTTCAAATCTTATCTTTCTGTATACTTTCAAAGTTAACTTCCTTTTCAAACATCATAAATTTGCAAATCATAAATGATAAATTCTTAGTACAAAATATACTATGAGATTCTTTCACAAGGAAGGAGGGAGGCATTATGTTACAATAAAGTACAATAATTTTCTTTTCATATTAATTAAAATCGAGACAGCTATTAGGGTAGGAACATGTAAACTATAATTGACAAATTGCTCGAGGCTCTTTTGGGGCAAGCTTGAGCATTAAAAAGACCAGGGAAGTTCAGTCTTCATGGGAAGGGAGATACATTTTTTAAGGAAAGATTCTGAGGTACTTCTAATAGTAGGAGGGGAAAAGCCATTTCAAAATATACCAGCACATTCTATTATTCTTTTTTTTTTTTTTTTTTTTGAGACAGAGCCTCAAGCTGTCACCCTGGATAGAGTGCTGTAGCATCACAGCTCACAGCAACCTCCAACTCCTGGGCATAAGCGAGTCTCCTGCCTCCACCTCTCAAGTAGCTGGGACTACAGGCACCCACCACAACACCTGGCTATTTTTTGATTATAGTTGTCATTATTGTTTGGCAGGCCCAGGCTGGATTCGAACCTGCCAGCTCTGGTGTATGTGGCTGGCACCTTAGCTGCTTGAGCTACAATCGCCAGGCCTCTATTATTTTTAATAAAGGCTAAACTTAAGGAAACTATTTTATCAGAACCGAACTGAGCTGTAGGAAGGGACAGATCCAACTTCAGTTCCCTCCACCCTTCTTGTCCCACCAAAAAGCAGAGAGAAGTTGAGAATTACTTGTTTAAGTGACAGCCCAGAAGCACAAGACTCAGTTAAAGGCTGAGAACTAAACATAGGATTATGGAATGCTTTGCATTGTCTTACATTTTACCACATCAATATAGCTCTTACATCACCAGGAACACAAAACCAAGGAAATATTAGAAATAATATTTAAAAATTTCCCTCCAATTATTGATGGATGCCAAACTGCATCTCCAGGAAGCACAGAACACACCAATAAGGATAAATATAAACAAATAAATATATTTATTCAAACTAAAGAAAATTAAAGACAAAGAAAAAATCTTGAAAAAAACAAAAAGGAAATATAAAGGAGACTGCGAGAGCGGAGAATGGAGAACCCCATTACATGTTGTCTGCAAGAAATTAACTTTCTAATGATATGGATATACTAAAAGTAAGGGATAAAGAAAAGTACACTATACTAAACTCCATCAAAAGAAAATTGGACTAGCTATATTAATTTCTAATCAAGTTAACCTCAGAGCAAAGAAAATTAGCAAGGATAAAGAGGGGCATTATATAATAATAAAGTATTAGCAAGGATAAAGAGGGGCATTATATAATAATAAAGTATAAAATCCCCAAGAAGACACACAATCCTTAAGGTGTATGCATCAAAGAACAGAATGTCAAAACACATGAGGTTAAAACTAATAGAATTGTAAGGAAAATTAAATGAACCCACTATTATATTTCCATACTACACTAGTAGTCATTGACAAATCTAGCAGCTAACATCAGTCAACTATATCTAATTGACATCTATAGACTGTTGCATCTAATCACAGCAGAATATGTATTTTTCTCAAGATGGCATGGAACAGGCACTAAGATAAGTAACTTTTTGTGTCATAAAACAGGCCTAACAAATTTAAAAGATCAGATATTATGCAAAGTATGACCATAATGAAATTAAATTGAAAGTCAATAAATAATAGAACAATATCTGGAAAACTTTTAAATTGTTATATATTAAATAATACACAAGGCAAACATACTTGTAAATAACACAAGTCAAATAAGAAGTCTCAAAACACATTTTAAATATGCCTTATAAAAAGTTACGATTCAATGAAGGTAGTGCTTAGAAGTAAATTTTTAGCATTTAATGTATATTAAAAAAGAAGAAAATCTAAAACCAGTAATACAAGATTGTGCCTTAGAAAAATTAGAAAAAAAAAGAGCACATTAAATTTAAATTAAGCTGAACAAAATTACAGCAAAAGTCAACAAACTTGAAAATAGGAATTCAACAGAAAAAAAATCAATGAAACCAAATTTAATTCTTTGAAAAGATTGATAAAAGTGACCAATTTTTGCCAGTTTAATTAAGATTTTAAAAAAAGAGAGAGATAATAAATAATATTGGAATTGAAAGAGTGAGCATAAGTATGACCCACGAATACTAAAAGGACAATAAAGAAGCTTTGTGAACAATTCTATGCCAAAACTCACTCCCACAAGACAAAACAGATAATGAAATAGACCTATACCCTTCAAAGAAATTAAATCAATAATTAATAACCTCCAAAATAGAAAGCACCAGGCCCAAATGGATTCACTGGTGAATTTTACCAAATATTCACAGAATTAAATGTGAATTGAAGAAATGCCAATTGCAGCAATACCACTTTAATGAAGAAATATCAATTTTTTATAGTCTCTTTCCAAAAGTAGAATCAGAAAGAATACTTCCCTCACTCATTCTAGGAGGGCAGCATAACCCTCACACAAAAGCCAGACAATGATATTTCAAGAAGGGAAAAGTACAGATCAATATCTCTTATGAATATAAAAAGATACTAAAAAATATTACCAATTTTTAACTCACTGATGTATAAAGGAATTTTGTATTACAAAAAGTGGGATTCACGAGCAAGGAAATTAAATGAACCCGCTGTCAATCACTGCTAGTGTAGTATGGAAATATTCAGCTGTATCAATGGCTTCACTTAATTTTCCTTGTTTCTTTGTAGGTCTTGTAGAATTTGGCTATGAATCCAATTAGTCTTGGTGTTTTTGTGTTGTTGGAAAAGTTTTTATTACTGCTTCAATTTCACTGTTCATTATCTACCTGTTCTGGAGTTTTATTTCTTCCTTATTGAGTCTTACTGAAAGTCTTGTGTTCCAGGAATCTGTCCATCTTCTCCACGTTTGCTGGTTTAAGTGTGTAGATATTTTCATCATATTCATGGATCATGTTTTATATTTCTTTGCTATTTGTTATATATCTCCTTTTTCATTTCTGATTGAGCTTATTATTCTTTCTCTTCTATTCCTGGTTAATCTAGCAAGAGTTCTTTCAAATTTTCTGCTGTCTTTCAAAGAACCACCAAGCTTGTTTCATTGACCTTTTATATTTTGGGGGGTTGTTTTCTTTTCCATTTCAATTGTTTATGCTCTGACTTTTGCTATTTTGTTTTCTTCTGCTGGCTTTGCGTTTGGTTTGCTCTTCCTTTTCTGGTTCCTCAAGATGTGATATTAGATTATTAATTTGTGATCTTTCTGACTTTTAGATGTGGGCATTTAAAGCTATGAATTTTCCTCTGAGGGATACTTATATTGAGTTCCATTGATTTTGAGAGTTATGTCACTTTGTCGTTCAGTTCAAGGAATCTTTTGACTTCTATCTTTATTTCATCTTTGACCCAAAGACTGTTTGGCAGCAGATTGTTTCATTTCCATGACTTTGTGTAGAATTGAGTGCTACTCTTGGAATTGATTTCTAATTATAATCCACTATAGTCTGTGAAGATACATTGTATGTTTCTCCAAGATCCATCACATATGAGACCACAAACATGTCTCAAAATTTTTTTAAATATCAAAATCATACAGCAAACATCATGTGATGCTTTCTCACTAAGATTAGGAACAAGGCAAGGACATCTGCTTTCATGATTCCAATTCAACAGTCTACTGGTCATAGGTAATAGAATGATATAAGAAAAGAAAATTAAATGTAAACATATTGGGAAGAAAATCAAAACTGCCTGTGTTTATAGATGTAATAATTGTGTGTGTAGAAACCCCAAAGAATCAACAACAAAAAAAATACCTCCTAAAACTAATTAGCATTTATCACAAGGTTCTAGGACACAAACTTAATATATAAAATATAATTGCTTTCTTATTTACTAACTATTAAAAAATTGGAATTTGAAATAAAAGCACCATGCCATTTACATTCGCTTCATGACAAAAAAGGAAAAGAAATTTGTTTGTGAATATTCGTTGATCCAACACTCTTTGCCAAAAAAAGATGTTGCCACATCTTTGCCAAAATGCAGAAGTTACTCAGATGTCCTTCAATAGGTAAATGGGTAAACAAACTGTGTGTATAGCTATAAAAGAATATTATCTGGTGATAAAAAGAAATGAGCTATCACCCCATGAAAAGATTAAATGCCTATTTTTAAATGGAATAAGCCAGTATGAAAAGAAGTATGTAGTGGATAATTCCAACTGTATGACATTCTGGAATAAAACAAAATTATTTAAATAACAAAATATCAGTGGTTACCCAGGGTTCAGGTGGAAAGAGGGAGGGATGCATAGGTGGAGCACGGGGACTCTTAGGGCAGTAAGACTATTCTGCACAATCTATTTGCGCAGAATACCATGTCACTTATTCATATACCATTTTCTACATACCATTATGCATTTGTCAAAACTCGTAGAATGTACTCCATAAACAATGAACCCTACTATAAACCATGGCCTTTAAGTAATAGTAAGATTTTAACTTGGGGCATCAGTTGTAAGCAATGTACCACACTAATGCAAGATGTTAATGATAGGGAAAAGCAGGAGGCTGTTAAGAGACATATGAAAATGCTTTGTTCACTTGGTTCCATATTTCTGTAAATCTAAGGCTACTTTTATGAAGGCCATTAATTAAACAAATTTTAAAAAGAGGAGTATGTTCTTTCTTTTAAAATATACCATTTGTATGAGACCCAACACCAGAAATACTTAGCAGCTTTTGTGCTTTATGTTGTATCTAATTTATTTCATCTACCTCTTGTGTCCTATGTAGAAAAACACTTACTTTTACTAAAGTTCAGATGAATAACAGGCAAATATATTAGCTAAAAATAACCTCATACTGGACTCTTCTTTATTTCATTTCCCAGAAACAACTACATAATACCATCAATTTTTGTTTTCTCTTAAATTTAGGTTTGCACATCAAACATTGTGTTTCAAAGATAAAACTGTGGGTGGTCATAATTAAAAGGAAAGTACTAGGGCAGACACTGCAGGGAACATGGAGACAGGGATTTCTGACTGGGCTACATTAGAGTTAACCACATACTCCCTAGTCCATAAAAGAAAGCTTAAGTGGTATTCAAAGCAGCTCAGTTTTGAGACACTTGCCTTTGTGACTATACAAATGAGTAAAATCTTTCTAGGGCATGTACAGCAACAACTTTACTCATGATATAAAATTATCTGAATATAAAAGAAGGCAAAACTATTTTTGATTTGGGGTCAGTTACATAAATGTGACTTATTCTGCCTCCCAAGAGAGGGATCTATCCTGCCCCCCAAAGTAGGCTAATTCCCAGTAAGGCAAAATTGCAACAATTCTCTCCCTCTGTTCCCATGTACCATAACTAAGATAGATAAATATGACAGTGTCCAAAATTTACTGAGTCACAGAAGAAAAATAACACACATGCAAATAAAATAATACAACAGACACATTTTCCTAGTATGAGATTTTGATTTTAGACCCAAAGAGTTAATCATGTTTACCAGGATGTTTGACTGCTTGCCCTCCTATCTTTTATCCATCACCTCAAGTCTTCAGCTTTTTAAACATTTTTTACCACATGGGAATGGAATTGGTGAATTGGGAGTGCTGTTGCCTCCTTAAACAAGCACTGAAGAACCATGGTCAGGCCTGCTTGCCTTCCTGGAATTCTGAATGCCTCGTCCAGGGTCAAATGGCCAAAATGTGCTGGATGCTGAAATGAAGCATCTCATTCAAGTGTATCCCAGAACCCCTCCACTTGCCTGCTCACCCTGCTTTATTATGGAAATCAATGTTATACTTTGCTTATTAAGAAGATAAGCAACAGACGCTGGCACGGATGCAGAGAGAAAGTAATGTTTTTACATTGTTGGTGGGACTGCAAACTAGTACAACTTCTACACAAACAGTATGGAGATGCCACGAAAAGCTAAAAGTAGACCTATTAGTTATTCCAGCAATCCCAGTGGCTGGAAATCTACCCAAAGGAAAAAAAAAATATTTTTATCAAAAAGACAATGGCACTTGAATGTTTATTGCAACATAATTCACAATTGCAAAAATATGGAATCAATCTAAGTTCTCTTTCTCTTTATAGTGAATAAAGATATGTTTTATATGTTTTACACACACACTCCCCTCCATGGAGTACCACTCAGCCATAAAAACGAATGAAATAACATCACTCATAGCAACTTGAATGGACTTAGAGACCATTAATTTAAGCAAAGTATCTCAGGAAGGGAAATATAAACACCAAGTGTTCTCACTAAGAAGCAGAAGTCAAACGATGGGCATCCACAGACACAAAGAAATGACCATCGTCTTGGGCATTTTCCATCGTCTTGGAAACCAAGATAAGGAAAGGGTGGGAAGGGGTTAGGGATAAAAACTTACCCCTATTTAATGACTACAATAAGCACGGTGGCCGCCCCTGGGAAAGCCCTGATGTCAGCATCCTGTTACATATATCCATGTAACAGAGACATTGCTACTCCCTTAATATTTTGAAATAATAAAAAAAAGAATACAAGGGTTGGGTGTGGTGGCTCATGCCTATAAACCTAGCACTCTGGGAGGCCGAGGTGGGTGGATAGCTTGAGCTCATGAGTTTGAGACTAGCCTGAGCAAAAGCAAGACCCCTGTCTTTACTAAAAAATAGAAAAACTGAGGCAAGAGGTTCGCCTGAGCCCAAGAGTTGGAGGATGCTGTGAGCCATGACACCAGGGCACTCTACCCAGGGTGACAGCTTGTGACTCTGTCTCAAAAAAAAAAAAAAATCATCACATTAGATGAACAAAATTTTTAAAATTTCATACATTTTCATAGTGTTCTTTTTTATGTGAAGGCTTGGATAATTTTTCAAACATCTGTCTAAGCTAGGACGTGGTGGAGTCTGGATCTGAACTGAGTTTTACTTGTCTTCAAAGTTAAGGCTATGTTGAAAAGTAATAATAATAATAAATCAATATATATGATCTACATTTAAGAGCCTCCACACGTAGTATAAATAAAAGATAATTCTTTAACAGTTAGTATATTATCTCTGCCCTGAAGTTAACAGTATTCTCTTATGATGTGATATGAAGTTTACTCTATCCCTTGATCTCCAGCAAGAATTTTAAGCAAACTTGAGAACAAGGTTGCAAGAAGGTAGGCATAGAATTATTACCACAAATCTCTTTGCAAACCCAGCAGGCCAGAAAAGAGAGTACATTAAAGAGCAAATTTCAAAGAGTAACAGAGGACTGTGTCCTAGACATTTAATCTGTGGTTAATAACAAAATGCCTAGAGAAGAACTGCAAATACTAAGATCACTACCTTTTACTTTTAAACACGCATTCCCTGCAGTAGCAGACCGTAGTAAGGACAGCTGGGAAGTGTAAGACAAGGAGGAAATTAACACTTCATAGATCCAACAAATATGCCCACATGTCCAATGACGATAATGATGTAGTCAAATTAGAATTCTAATAGATTGCCAGCAGAGGTAAAGTGGCAAAGCTTTTGTACAATAATTTGAAAAAAAATCATTCATTCAAAGTATCACAATATTTATACCATTTGATCCCCTACTCCCTTTTCCAAAAAGAAAAATGAATACCAAAGAATAATGCCAACATTAAAAATGCCTGAAAATATTCATTTTATAATTTTTGTAATAGCCACAATTAGAAACCTGATATTTAAGCTTATGCACATCAGACTAGAAACTAATAACTCTATGAACAAACATAGAAAAGTATCACTGGCAAAATAATAACTAAAGAAGTAATTAGTTAAAGAAACTTATTTATTTTGCTAATGACATAATGAAATAGATTTTAATAAAAAGACTGTAACAATATATTAAAACAATTCAACTGCTTGAAATATGTCAAGAAAATTGTAATTGATTATTGCATACATTTTTCAGAGTGTATATAATGCTATTATGTATCTTCAATAAGATAAAAACAAATCATTCTTTTAAATAACCACCACCACACACACACTCATATACACCATGGCGTACTACTCAGCCATAAAAAGGAATGAAATAATGTCACTTATAGCAACTTGGATGGAACTAGAGACCATTAAATTAAGTGAAGTATCTAAGGAAGGGGAAAGTAAACACCCGGTGTTCTCACCAGTAAGTAGTGGCCAAATGATGGGTACCCACAACACAAAGAGATGCAAGGGAGTTTGGAAATGGACACGAGTACAGATCCCCAGCTCTGATAATTCTTTCTCCTATTCATACCTCTGCCTACTGAAATGGTGTAAGACACTTCACAATAGTACACATCCCATATCCATTCTGGGAGCAAGGGAAGCGTGCCACCCACACGCTGACAACTGTAAGGCATCTAGACTACATGCTTTGTAACCAATTCAATCATGTAAGCGGGAAGATGGTAGTCCTCAGAGGACACCCGAATGCCACTTTTTGTTTTTTAAAGTATCATGAGTGAAGAAGGCACAGAGAATTTACATATTAAATTGCAAGCATGCAGCTGTTGACAATGTTGATGGGCCTCTCCACTCGACTTGGTGGATAATGACTTGTCATTACAGAGCAATGGCTTTCAAAGCGGCTGCCAAAGGAGGTTTATGAGAAGGTAATACCCATACCAAATGGATGTGGGTGGATAGAGGGCCTCCCTCTTGACATAGCGGGGCTCATCCCGACACTGGGACCTGCACAAGCAAATTGGCAAGACAACTACCATGGTGGGTATAAAAAGAGGATACACCCAACTGGAAAGTGGATTTGAGAAACTGGCTTATACTCCACTAGTTTTGTCAACTGTAGAAAGAAAAAATACATAAGCAAATAAATACAGAAGTAAAATTCCCATCCTTCACGTACAACACCAGCTTCTACCAGCTGACTACATTGTTGAAATGTCAGTAAGAGCATCCATGAAGCAGTTGTCTGCTTACTATTAGGCAGGGGCTTCACACAGGATCCACACAGACAGGGAGGCATGAGACTTTTCTCTTTGTATAAAATTTTAGCCTGAAATCACCTTCCCTATTCCAACTTGAGTCAACAGAATTAGCTAATAATGGGGTATTAAGGGAGGTTTATACAATTTGTAATCGTACGTGTAATGATAGCACTTCAACGGCATTGAGGGGCTTTTCTTTTTTCATCAAAAAATTAAAGAAAGTCTATTCTTCTCTGAAATTTTATATTGATTGGCTTAATAAATAGACTACAAACTCAAACCATCATTTATGGATCTAATTCATTTAAAAATATCTACAAGCTTTCCACTTTAAAAAATAAGGAATATATAGTACTACAAATGTTTCACATATTTTTTTCCTCTCTCCTTCTAATTTTTGCCCCCTTTTTCTTGTGAAAGAATTCAATATAAAGACGTGTTAAGAAATATTTGTACAGTAAACACTCAAAGACCCATCCCCTGAATTCCCTCAGTTCATATTTTGACACATTAACATATTCTATACAATCTAAACATTGCTTTATATCCCTTTATCCATTTATCATTTGAATTTTTTAAGCACTCCAAAGGAGGTTGCAACCATCAGTACATTTTATTCTTAGACATTCAGTACAGATATAATTAATTACAATGCATGGAATTAATTAATTATGGCTTTTCATGTAAAACAACATACAGTAAAATGCACATATCTCATGTGTACCCAAAATCTGATTTCAGTTTATTTTTATTGCTTTCTGATTTTTCTAGTACTTGATTTATACTTCCATGGAATCACATTTTTCCCTACCAGTTGATAATAGTACAATCCTTCACTATTGAGGATGAGAGAAATTAATTTGTTTGCACTTACCCTTTTCGCTCTCAGCAACTCCTTATCCTGATTTCTTCTTCTTCTTCTTTTTTTTTTTTTTCTGAGTTTGGTCATTAATTAAACATTACTGTGCTTTATTTTCACATCTGCAACTATAATGACTGGATACACCTAGCTTCAGCTCTAAATTTAAAAAGATGTGATACTTAATAGCATTCTTTATATCATTACTTTCCTTTTCCCCTCTTGTTTGGCTTGATTAGTTATTTATATTCACTAAGTATTCTTATCTGCAAATTTATGTCTTTTGCCTTTGCACCTAATGTATTTTGTACTTGGTTTGTACTTTATAACTCTCTGAGATGACAATCCCATCACTCATCCTCCCACCCCAACTCTCCAGGGGCTACCTGGTCTACTGTATACTAATGACCTTGTGTATCCATAATTAGGGACAGAGTCAGCTGAGGATTATCTCACCTTTCCACCACCAATTCTACCAACTTTCATACAATGCCTCCTACCACCTTTTCTTTTCCTCTTATTAAATTCAAAGTATGTATTCCTTTCGAAGCCCATGCCTTCCTTTTTTTTTTTTTATATACACATATGGGAGTACAAAAGGGAAGATATGTTTATACATGCATACACCATTCTATCTCTTTCTCCAGAATATTGATATTCTCCAGAATATTACCATAGTCTTCATTCTCCTTCTCAGAAAAATTCCTCTTTAATTTTTGCACGCTCCCTACAATCACACCTTGTCATATAATTAATTATATCTGTATTTACTGCCTTTTAGTTTTCTTCATGCCATTTTCAGTTGGACTTTCATGCTCACACTCCACTATAATGGCTCTTATCAAAGTCACCAGAGACAATATTCAGCAAAGAAAATTATCACTTCTGCATTCTTTTTTCTAAGCATAATTTGCTATAGAAACAGTTGCGCCATCCGTCTATTCATCTATGTGTCTATTAATTCAACCATCCATCCACATTAAAGCTCTCTTCTCTTGGGTTCTGTAACACTATGTGTGCCTCATTCTTTTGCTACTCTGTCTTTATCTAAAGGGCGTTATCTTTCCTATCAAACATGTAAATGTTGCGTGCCCACGATATAGGGACTGTCTGCAGAACAGAAGGGTTTTGAAGAAACTTTGAATTCCCCGGGCACAACCTTAGATCATCCCATACAATCCTTCTCCCAACTGTGGCTTAGCTGTTTTCTTCCCTCTATGAACCCTACTCCATGCAGAAAAGAATCGTAACTTATTCCACATAACTGCCTTCCATTAAACTTAATTTGAGGACTGATTTGCAGACATTACATTTATGTTCTCTTAGGAGTGCTCTTTAGATCTGTCTACCTGAAAGAGATAATTGAGGTGTGTACTAGCTATGATAGGAAACATAAGGACAGTTTCCAAATAAGATCTTTAATATTGAGTTAAATTTCAAAGATAATACACACAGTCAAGTCGTTCAGTCCTATCTATGAAAATGAAGAATTTAAATAATTTCCAATAGCAAGGACTCAGGCCACTTCAGTAACACAGCATAACTCTCAGAGATTCATAAGTAGTCCCGGAAAGATCACAAAACACACCTTATCATCAAGGTACATGCATTATAAAGTACATTGTAGCTCACTATCCTAGATTAAAGGAAATAGCTTTTAAAAGTGCATTAGGGGCGGCGCCTGTGGCTCAAGGAGTAAGGTGCTGGCTCCACATACCAGAGGTGGTAGGTTCAAACCTGGCCCCAACCAAAAACTACAAAAAAAAAAAAAAAAAAAAAAGTGCATTAGAAGCGAGATAAAAAGCAAAAGAAACAGTTTAGTAACAAAGTGCGTGAAGTACAAGACAAAAGTTTGAAGATTTTTAAGAAGAAAACAGCCTCCACTTGTAATTCACCCAGAAATCCCAACATCTGTATGTATGTAATTTGTGAATTTTAAAAACATAGAAATATTTTAGAGATACAGATATTGCATAGATAATATCCAACATCATTACAAATACAATATGCCAAAGGTAGAAATAATTACTGTTTTCCCCAACCTGACTCCTGGCACCACCTTTTCCACAGGTGGCAGTGAGTGACAGTATTATTCCACTTCTCCCCACTCCATGCCACCACTGAAAGTATTTCAGTCCGCTTTAGTCTCTCTCCTCTGTAGCTAAGAAGACTTTGGTCCTTCTACTCATTGCTGAAAAACTTTTTGCAGAGTTGACACCGGTATCCCATTTTTGTCCTGTTTACCTCTTACTGTGCCCATCTCATTATTCGCGCCTCTCCGCTGCCCACCACCTATATGAAGGATTTCTCTGGGGTTCAGCAGAGGTTTTCCTTTGTTTACTGTTTTTTCTTTTCTTTCGGGATGATTTTATTTGTTCTCACGGCTTCCAAATAATCAATGAATCTTTAAATGACATCAGTAAGACAGAGTGTATATCCTGTTGGACATCGTCCTCCCGCAGTTCAAACTCAACATGGGCTGCCAACCATCCTCCTCAGCAAACCCGCTGCTCTCTCAGTGTGAAGGTTGGAATCCAAACTAGACACCTGTGTGCTGCTCCTGTCCTTCCATTTCTCAGATTCCACGCCCAATCCGGTATCAAGCTATATTGATTCCAGGAAATAACCAGCCAATAAATCAAGCTGAGCCTTTCTTCCCTGTCATCCTGTCCCCTCACCCCCCTTCTCCCTCACTGGGTAGCTGCCTGTTAAGGTCATTCTGATGCCACCAGCACTGAGGGTGAGAGAGGAGAGGCTGGTGAGCAGGGGATGCTGAGAGACTGTGAACTTGGCACGTACTGCCAATATATGTTTTAAACCTGCTTCCTTCTTCTCTAGGACCTTCCCGAAGTCCTTTGGCAAGTTTCTGGCAGCCTACATTTCGAAGAGGATTTATATTAAAATGACCCAGGGGCTGATAACCTGGAGGTTTCTTTAAACTGGCATGAACTTCATGAACCTTTGCCCATCACCAGAAACAAACTATAGTGACTTTTCATTTGTGATTAGCTCTGTATCCTGGCGTCAAGGTCTCCTTTAGTCTTCTCAAGGGTAAGTTGGCCAGCCATGTCCTATGGCCCCTTACCACGGGGGACATAGGTCTAGAGGGGACATTCAGAGAGAGCAGTCCTGCAAATCCCCTCTTACTGGCCTTTTGGGGGAAGGGACAAACAGCTGCCTACTCCATAAAAGGTCTTTTTCATACACATAAATAAATGTCTTCACTTCTTTCCCACCCCTACCTTTTAAAAACTAATCTCTGATTTTTTTTAGGAGGGTTGGGGTTGGTTTTTGATTTTTTTTAAATGCTAGAAACATGCAAGGGCCGTGGAAAGGTTATTTGCTCTGAAATTTTGCATTTGCTCTAATGTATCCCTTAGAAATGGTTATCTACAGTAAACTTGTGTTTATCTTCTTCTTATGCCCCACGTGTATTTTCAAATCCTTCCTAGAGTCAACCTATCTTACTATTACATTCATCCCTCCCTCACGTACAAAGAGACACACAGAAACCCAGGCACATGTGAACATTTCCAGCTGTTTCTTTAATGTTGCTTAAGGTTTGGGGATGATCTTTTTTCTCGTTATAAATTAAGACTTTAAAATCAATACTGAAAATTGCTTTCATTAAAACCCATATGGTAAGGAGGGGGAAAGCAAGAAGATCGTGCAGAGAAACAAACATTGCTGAAAGATGATACAGTGGGGGGGGAAAGAAAGCCAAGAAGTGTAAAGTGTAAATTCAGTGGCAAACAAAGGTGCCGTGCAGCCTTCCCTAAAAATAACAGACAAATAATCGGAGGGAGTAAAAGGAACCTGAAGACAACGAAAGTGGAAATCACTGAATATATTTATATTTTCACTTTTGCAGTGTCTTCCTTTGGCATTGACGTTGACTTCTCAAAGTGAGATGCACTGTCAGGTTGGCACTGCGACACCCTGACCCCCCTTCTCTGTTGGCTTGCAGCCTCCAGTGAGGAGGGGCCTTCCTCAGCGAGAGGCAGAGTGCAGGAGATGTGGGCTGCATTTCTCTCAATATATAAAAGCGCCCCCCTAAAATCTTTAGCTTGTGTGGCCTATAGTAGAGGAAGTTATCCAACGCGTGCCCTCACTAGGGACTGCTGAATGTATTTTCTTCTGGGCTAGATTCCTCCTGAGTAAAATAAGCCCTGCCAGGCAAACCTTCCCCTCACGTGTTAAGCAAGAGGAAGTGGCCACTTTTCAGACACCGAAGTTACCTGCAGGCTCTGCAGATCTGACATGGCTGCTTCATCCAACAGCCTCTCACTTCCACTCATCATTTCCTGCTAGGATTCAACTGCCAATCAATCGTGAATCTCCTGGAAGAAGAAGGTGGCCTGCTGCTCCTTTATTTCCAGTTCTATTCTGGTCCAACTTCTCATGATTCAAGCACCAGGGGGAGCAAGGCAGTCACTTGCTATGTGAGGCTCCTGAAGCTGTTTCTGAGTCCTAGACTCTTATTAATTGTGCAAGAGTCTTTGGAGCAGTAGCAGAAAGCTTATTTTTCAAGCAAACATATTTATTACAATGAAACCCATGGAACCAGGGATGCCACATATATTTAAACATAAGTCTAACTTGGTGGTTCTCAACTTTCCTGATGCTGCAACCCTTTAATACAGGTCCTGTGGGTCGTGACCCATAGGTTGAGAACTGCTGGTCTAACTGGAATACAACTCATTCATTAATTCACCCATATGTTACTTTATTAAATGCTTAAGTTCCTTATATGCCTGAAGATAATAATAATAATGCAAAATTAATAAATCATATTAACACCATTCTCTCATTTAAGCTTCTTAACAATTTGGAAACTTAAGGAACAAAGAGTGTCTCTAATTGAAAAGTGGTTATAATGGAAGTTAAACAACTGGCCCAAAGTTCAAAAAATTAGTGAACTAGAATTCATGCAGAACTAATATGACTTAAAATTCCAACTTATTTTAAACATATATTGTGCAACACTGTTTTATAAGGCAAGAGCGTATCTCAAACATCTTAGATTCTATCTAGAGCATCAGACAGAGCTAAAATACAAATAAGCAACAAAACAGTGGCAATTCAGGTTCTGACAACCATTCCATCTAACTGGGTCACAGAGGTAATAAATGGGTTATCGTTACTTAGCTCAAGGATACATTCATCAGCATCTCATAGTGATTCGCTCACAGCATCAACCCCTCCAGAGTGATGTTCACTACACATAGGGGATCTGGTCCGTGATCAACTAGCTGAGTTTGAAAATTTCTTTACAATGAGAAGAAGCTACCATTTACCTAGAGCAGCTGTGCATAAATTTTAGAATCATGCAAATTAAATTGTGTGTTTCTTTCATACACTCATTATTCTACTGTCAGAGACATCAAAGGTAGACTGTTTGAGGGATGATAGACAACTTATTAATCAAGAATGTGCAAAAGCAGATGAAGTCAGAAAGTAAGCAAATAACTGGTCCCAACAGGAAGTTCCAAGGCCAGGGGTAGAGAAATTGAATATTTTATAAGATCTAGGAATGGAGGATGAGGCTACAGCCAGGACCTAGCCATCTAGCTGGATATGGGAAAAAACTTTAAAAACAAAGAAAATATTTACAAAAATGTAGTGTAGGTGTTCCTCCAATTGGATCTGCTATATTTAGCATGTGTGGTCTCAATGAACTTAGGATGAGGGACTGGGAAGCCTAGAAGGAAGAGATCTAAGATAATGGTCCTACAGAAAAGGGGGAAAGGAGGAAGCAAACATGAGGCAGTTCATAGTTGCTTCAACAATTCTTGGACAAGCAAGCAGAAGACCCTTCCCTGGAGGACCATTAAGTAACTAGGATAAAGTTTTGTGGCCAATACTCTGCTCAACGGAAGGCATTTTCTAAGAATTGGCACATTCAGGGTGTTATATATACAGACATAAAGTCATTTCAAAAGTGAGCAAGTAATCTGTTCACCATAAAGTATGCAAGTCATTTATTTTCAAAAAGTTCTTTTTCTTCCCTAAGCCAGAGATAGAGCTTTCAGCTTTTCTAGTTATTGGAAAGCATATCCCTGAATTATCTTTAATAGAATTTCTGATGTGTGTCTTGATATGTAATATGAACACAAAATTTGAAGATGACCAGTGAGGGGCACGTAATATTGGGTAATGATTACCTAATACCTGATCTTTGCACTGGTTTGATAAAAGCTTTGGTAAAAGTGCTATGGAAACACTGCCTTGCAATCTTGTCCCATATTACATCCCAATCCTACCTACCTGAAAGAGGGCTGCCTCTTTAAGACCTTCCAGTTTGCCTGGTGGGAGTTTACCATCTTGATGATAGAAAGATGTGTTAGTGTTCCACGCGGATTATCCTGACCTACCCCCACATATCTACTCCCACATACATATCTAGTCTGGACTCTAACTATCCTGTGGTCTGATAGACTTTTGGTTCATTCTTTTCAGTCTTGTGGTGAATCCATTGCTAGATTTTCTCTTTATTCATCCATGTTCCAAGTCCTTGACTTCCAGATCGTTTCTACAGAGAGAAGACCTGTTATGGAATGGAAACTCAGATATACATAGTGGTATTAAGCATCCCTCTGGGTGTAAACCTTAAGAGGATTAGATGTTGGGCACTACTGAAATATTAAGATTGAGTTAAAATCTCCTAATGCTTCGCTCTCATGCACCACACTCAATTCTAGCCAGTGCTTTCTTAACACCTCAAGGGTAGAGCTATCAATTCTCTGAGAAAAGATCATATCCTATACCACTGAGCACAATAGGACACACAGGATTAGACTGCTGTTATTGTTATTAATAATCATGTGTTCTTAGAAGAGCAATTCTACCCAAGAAACATTTTGAAAACTATATGGAGTACACAATGGCATTGCTTATGAAGATGACTGATTATATATTCATGTTTCCCCAAATCACTGTTTCTTCCATCTTTTAAGACTGACCCAATCTTTACGCATCAAGGGTCATTGAAGCTTCTATGGTTCACTTTAATGTGCCTCCCTCATGTCATTTTAATTTGAAATCATTATAACTTATAGGGAAAGAAAAAATTACATAAAATGTACATACGTGCTTGTATCTCATGATTGCCAAAAAGAAAAAAAGAAAGAAAGAAAAAAGGGCAGGACAAAATCAAGATCTGGAACTCAGGTTCTGAAGCCAGACTTCCTGAATCTGCATTCCAGCTCTGACACTGCACCTACCGTATAATCCACTACATGGCCTCTTTATTGCAATTTCCTCTTCTGCAAAATGGACTTAAATAGCATATATCTCAGCAGGGTACTATAGTGAAATAAACTAATATAGTCAAAGATATAAGCATACTGGTAGTGCTACTGATTTTGTGGTGGTTATTATCTTTAAATAATTATAGTATATATGAGGGATATTTTTGTTTATTTTTTATTTTAAAAACTTTTTTGTTTTTGAGACAGTCTCACTTTGTCACTCTTGGTAGAGTCCCCTCGTATCACAGCTCACAGCAACCTCAAACTCTTTGGCTCAAGTGATCCTCTTGCCTCAGCCTCCCAAGTAGCTGGGACTACAGGTGCCCACCACAATGCCTGGCTATTTTTAAGGGTCTGGGGTCTTGCTGTAGCTCAGGCTGGTCTTGAAATCCTGAGTTCAAGCAATCTACCCTCCGTGGCCTCCCAGAGCACTAGGATTACAGGTGTGAGCCACCGCACCCAGCCTCTGAGAGATATCTTTAAAAATTAACAATAAATCTATTTAAATAGTTATACTAGCTGCATCTTATTAATGGCTTAAAAATTTAATGATACACTTAGTTTTTTAGAAATCCTTGTACTTTTGCCCTAATAATAACAAATTTCTGGACTTGGAACACAAGGAATTTATTACTATGATACCCCTTAGATTGTTTATAGTTCAGTATTAAAATTGGCTAGGTAAGACATGGGCTACCATGAATTTGCACAGAAATGGTATTAGATTCTGAGTTCTTCTATGCAGAAAGTTAATAAAATACAGGTCCACTTCTCACAAATCCAAACACATCTTGAAGGGATGATGTGTCTCCTTGGTATTCACAGTATATATTATGGCTGTTATTCTAGCAATCCATCACTTTGGATTTCATAGTTTGAAAATCAGTTTTTCAAGTATTGTTTCACCTAGATGTGATTCTGTAAAGCCTCAAAAAACAACCTGAGGATAAATCAAATGTGCATTGAGTTCAACATAGAACAAACACTAGTTCTGAAATAAAAATCATCCACTCAAAGAAAGTCTCGATCTTCAAAAAATCTTAAAAATTACTATTACATGTATCTAAAATGACTTACAATTTAAAAGACTTATTCCTTTCATGGTAGACTCATCAGAATTGGAAATAAACTTAAATAACTACATAGCCTTTTCATTAAAATAAATACACATATATTCAATATGTAACATTCACAGTACAATTCAATATATAATTATACATAATATCCAATACCTATCAGTTCTGTTTTCTTTAACATGAGTGATCCAGAGGCTCTTCTATGGTGAGATTGTAACAGACCATTATGATAAATACTTCATATATATTATCATATTTCATCCTAGATCAAGTCTGCAAAATAAGTGTTATTTCTAAATTTTTTTTTTTTTTTCAGTTTTTGGCCAGGGCTGGGTTTGAACCCGCCACCTTCAGCATATTGGGCCGGCACCCTATTCCTTTGAGCCACAAGCACCTCCTTATTTCTAACATTCTTAGATAAAAAAAAATTATCCCAGAAATGTTTGTTAATCAATTCAAGGTCACTATAGTAGGAGTAATATCAACTTGAACTCAATCTTACTCCTGCTAAAGTATTCTCACTGTCGCATGCTTCTTCTTCATAAATAAAGGTGGGTGCTACGATCAAATGCAAACATTGACTGTGATAATCTCATGAGGTCAGGCTAGAAGGGAAATTTGCCAGAATCAACTACAGTTCTGTCATCACCTGTCCAACCAACGTTGACCTATTCAACATGACCAATATTAACTCAGGCTTCAGTATGGCCCCACCGGGCAACCAACTTCCACAGACCCTTCAGTAGAGCATGTTCCTTATCCCGTATATTCCACATGATCAGCTTGGCTTTGGTCATAACACTAGAATTATGAATTTATAGACAATGCAAAGAAGAGAGTTAAATAGCCAAACTGGTAGGACAAGTCAAGCAAACTAAGAGAAGACAGTGAGGAAGTAACAAAGGAAAAATAAACAGTAGAAAATTGAGACTTGACATTGTAATTTCTTGCATCTGCAATAATAATCAGTCTCATTGGACCATAACCTCTTCAAATGCCTAGAAGATATTAAGCAAGGGTCTAATCTAAGTGCAAGCCGAAGTTACTTCATGGAAGAATAAGAAAGGAAGGATGATTTGGAGTATAATACAGAACATTTTCATAGGTTGAACCCCTCCCTAAGCCAAGCCCCCAAACATTTACACACTTAAATCTGTGCCTAGGCAAGGGATCTTCAGTGAAAGGGCAATGGAAATTCAATGATCTGTTCCTCCAGTCTCCAAAAGCTCAAATGAAGCTATCGGAGGCTTGGTGTCAACAGTATAGACAGGTGCATGGGTGTCACCTTTTCATCCACAGTGGACATCACAATCTTGGTTGGTGATTGTCGGTAGGGCAAATGGTCTTAGGGATATAAACAGTTGCAGCAGTGGCGGTGGCTGCCTCCCCTGGGTGTTGGCGCCATGGCTTCTGTTTGGGACCTCGAAAGTGCATAGAGAATACTGGTTGTCTGCCAAAAATGCATTTCCTCCTCTTTCTGCACATAAGGCAGGTTATATTCTTTTGACAGCCTAGAAATCATTTACCACATGACTGAGCTCTAGCCAAACAAATGTGGGAAGATATCCATAACGTTTCCAGGCATGGCCCAGAAAAACTCTCACACATACTCACTACTCCTGTTCTCTTCTCATTTTGGTTGATTGAACTAGTGGCCCTCTGGAAGACCTTAAGTCAGCGGCTCGCAACCCACATGAACTGTATTAAAGGGTGACGGCATTAGGAAGGTTGAGAACCACTGCCTTAAGTAATCGCATGTTCAAGATGACAAAGCTCTGGAATCTCTGAAAATTGATGGGGAGAGAGCTCCCATATTCCTGCAACGTCTCTGAACTACATTATGGAGAAACAAATGGTCCTATATTTTATTGAACCATTACATCTTCGGGTATGTTTATGGCTGAAGCTTTGTTTATCCTTATTAATTTCATAGTGACCACAGTAAACCAGAGAATGAAAGGAAAAAAATGTCACATAATTTATGGTAGCAAATTAATTAGAGTGCAAAGGATAAAACACCTTGCTTTCCAGACATATTTGTTGGCAATGGAAAAAGCTTTGAGTTCCCTGCAGAACATTATTAAAGCTAAACAAACTTTGATTTATGACAACTTTTACCACTGTATTTTCACCCAGGTGTTCCAGAACCTGCAAAATATGAGTAACCAAATGAATAGGTGGCTGAAGAAAGGAAAGTTTCTGCTTAAAATATTTGATACCTTACAAATGTTACATAATAACATCCATTAGGAAATAGTTGCATTGACTGGAAAATTTTCAAAAGTTTCTTAAAAGTGCTGTATTTTATTGAATGCTGTGCGGCCTTGGGAAATTTACTTTACCTCTCTAAGCCTCTTGTTAATCACCAGGCTAAGAATATTTACCTTGCAGTGTTGATGCAAGGGTTTATAAAGATGATGCAGTCAAGGCAAGTCAATATTATTAAGACAGTTACATATTTAAAAAAATTAAATGGAAATTCCTTAAGAACACACAAAGTATTAGAATTGTTCAGGATATCACTGTGAGTAGAATAGTTTACTGATTTCAAACTTTACCAATTCTTTGGTTGTTATGACAGTTTAGGTCCTATTAAAATTATAAATATTTGTTACAGAATCCTGCCAATTTGGGCCAGGCACGGTGGCTCATGCCTGTAATTTCAGCACTCTGAGAGGCTGAGGCTGGTGGATTGCCTGAGCTCACAGGTTCGAGAGAACAGCCTGAGCCAGAGTGAAACCTCATTTCTAAAAATAGTCAGGCATTGTGGTGGGCACCTGTAGTCTCAGCTATTTGGGAGGCTGAGTCAAAAGAATTGTTTGAGCTCAAGAGTTGGAAGTTGCTGTGAGCTATGATGCCATCACACTCTACCAAAGGTGACACAGTGAGACTCTGTCTCCAAAAAAAAGAGCCTACCAATTCAGACTGCATTTTAAACTATTTTGCATCATTTTTCCATTTTATTTATTAACAGAATCCTGCCAATTTCGACCGCATTTTAAACCACTTTGCACCATTTTTCCCCATTTTTATTTATTAGGCACTCAGTCTGGAAAGCCCATTCTCTACTAAGTGCCATCGCATGGTCTTGTTATTTATTGAGTTGAGTATACCATCTTCCTCCACTTCAGACTAAAAAGGCTAGAAGCATTGTCCCTGTCAGCTCAGCTTTTAGGACTCACTGAAGTCCATCATCCAGGATGTGAGCTCAGAAGAGCCTGAGAATCCCTTTCCCCCCAGAAAAGGGGATCTAAAATGTAGAAACACCCCCCAAGACTGGATACTGATGTGTCTCAGGGGTATCCCAGGACTCTTACAGTCCTAACCCAGGTTGTATTCCATGGTCTTGAAGCTGCATTAATCTTGATGTCTTTATTACTTGATGACTCCATGAGATAGTCCATGACTCACTCACTCATCTGGGACTGCAGCCCTGGCTCTGAATCTTCTTTTGATGGACTAAAGCCTGACAGGTTCTTGGCCACTCTATGGCCCCTACAGGGGTGGAGGCTCTCTCCCTTTGTCCACAACACCTTGCCAATTCATCAGGACTTTTGTTTCAAAAATGCAAAGTCTAGATGGGACAGCAGCCTGGCGTGTACCCCATGCTGGCAATCAGCCATGCTGGATTCCGAGCTTTCATTCATCATGCCAGTTGTAGCCAGCTGGTGCGTGATCATCCTGTATTGAGTACAGGTGCACCACACCTCCTGAGAACAGTGTTTATATAAATCACATGAGAATATTGTTAAACTAACTAAGTGGGTCTGGGATGAGAACTGAGTACTGTTCTAACAAGCTCCCAGTAGATGCCCATGCTGTAGGTCTATGAACCACATTTTGGTAGAAAATATTTATTATATTGACTTTCCCTCTTCAGGACCCATCAGGCTGAGGGATTCATTCCTCAGCTCCAACTGGGAGTTCTCTTACCTTCCTTCAGTAATGTGCTTTTATACAACATAAGTTTTAGTTTGTCAAATAATAAGTTATGCCCAGGTGTTTAATGTGCTCAAATTCTTTCTACATATTTGCCCATGGAAGGTTCATAATTTATACTTATATCCTTTTGATCACTTTTAAGTATTTCTGGAAGTATTAATTTAATAAAATACCTTTCTAATTTAGTTGCTATTCCACCCATTGGAGGTCAGGTTTCCCTTGCAAACTGGCAAAGACTTTGGGACACCAGATTTATTTGGATGGAAGATATGGTAATACTCCCACAGAAGTTTCACTTCTCATTAAAGTGTTGAAAAACAACCCAAAATGTCATGAGCAATTAACACGGATGGAAGGTTAAAATTATATGCAAGAAAACAACCATTTTTCTGTGACTGTTCTGCAACTACATCTGGGTACAAACTATTATAATCTCTAAACATTCCTGGAAATAAGCCATTTCCACAGTTGCAGCACATAAATTTGATCCTGATTTCATATTATGTTTTAGTTAAAGAGAAAAACAGATTTTTAAGTTAGCTCACTGGAATTACCAATTACCCTAGTCAATGGGAAATTGCAAACGTATAATATATAAAAACCTGAATCCTGTAGTAATGTCAGTACTAAAGATAATGTTCTCTCAGCTACTTGACTGTTTCAAGCTTGCGGAATTATGCATTTACCTTCTCTTGAAAGGGAGGGGAAATCAAAGCCCTTTGTCCACCTGCTTAACACAGTTTTTTCCAGACGCTGAGGGGTGTCTTTAGCAGAAGGTTCTCTTAACAAGTTATATAAATATCTAAATCAAGTAGAATTGCCCCTCATTACCAGTTCTTTAGCAGTGTGATCTCACACCTGGAGCACTGCCCACCTGATGTTTCAATAGGTTCGTTGTGAGAATCAGTACCATAGAAGTTCCTTCCCAGTAGTACTGCCATGCGCCTACAAGAGCATCTGTTCAAAAGGCAGCTGGTGATGCTTCAATTCTGAACAGAGAGACACACCTCCTATTAATTTGTGATATTTCTTTGGTGTTTGAGTTGGTATTTTGTTCTTCCTGGGTGCCTGCTTCAGGCTTTAAACAAGGAGGGTGTGTCTAACTCCCAAATGAAGGGATAATTCCTTGAGTTGTACTTTTTTCAACATTTTTTAGCTAATTTTTGGAAACACAGTTTCTGGAACAAAACTGATAGAAACAGTAGCCGTCTTCTAAGCAGTATCTGGGAGAGACCAGAGTTGAGGCAGACTGAAAAGGAGGCTGGGAGCTAAGGAAAACAACTGGGGTAAGGCAGAGGGCAGTGGGTCTCCCTTTAATGCATAAGGCCATGATCCCATCACCAAGATTGAAACCAAACATGCATCTAATTATTGGTCATTATTAATGACACAAATAAGCTATATGAGAGAGCTGGAAGGAAGGAATGGCTTAGGGAAATCAGGCTGCCTCTGTGGGAATGGTTCCTCAATAATGTCAAAAAGTTTTCAAGGGCACTACCACGGATCAGGGAAGTCACAGGTAAGCCTATCTCACTTCTGCCTGTCTGCCAGATTTTTAACCCAGCAGTCTCTCAGTTCAAAGGGAAACTATAACTTAATCGGTTACAGTTTTATTAAACTATCAAATGCATATAAAAACATGTACATTACCTGTGAAAAATAAGAAAATGTTCATTTTAAATGTCTAAGTATCATCACATAGACTGTGTAAACTTTCACATCGTGTTTTCTTCTGTGCCTACCTACTGTCTGAAATAGGTATTGGTGGCAGTTTTCAAATAGCAGAAGCTCTTGTTGAAAATGTCACTTGATCACACATTTTCACTGACTCTAGTCAGGTGCGTGGTGGGTCCATTTGTTGCATTGGTGGGTCTGGAACGGGAGGAAGCAGCACATAGAAGCTAGTTGCCTCCTTTGTCTAGAGAAGGGGGTTCTGGATGAGCTGGAGGGTGCTGGGCCCATCTCTTGCCTGTTCTAGAGACTTGGGCATCTCCATGTTAACACTTGCTTCAGGTGAATTTTCTAACAGCCTAAACAGAGTCTAATTAAGCTGTTTTCAAAGTTTTTTGGCTCAAGGACCACTTTACTTTCTTAAAACTTATGGAGGACACCAAGGAATTTTGGGTTAACCCAGTCATATTTATGAAGAATCTTCATCATAAGACTTAAAATTTTGAAAATGTAAACTATTCATTAATTCGTTAACGTTAGCAACTCTGTGAATATAATAAAATTCACTAAGTTGTACACTTTAAACAGGTGAACTGTATAGTATGGGAAATAGATCTCAATAAAGCTGTTAAAAATGCGAAAGCACCCCTGAGTGAGGGACTGTTTTACAGCTGGAACTTTACCCTGGAAGTGAGAGCAATGTAATCTAAAAATGTGTATCCTCATATTAATTTGAACAAACAAAAAAAAATGCAAAACAGTCATTACAATTCACAGTATTAACCCATCACATGTTAACATAAATGTTACATATGTTCATATAAACACATTTCCAGAAACAAAACCCGTGAGAGGAGTGGCATTATTGTTCAATTTATTAAATGTCTTTTTTTAATGGAAGACAGATCAATTCTCCAATCTGAATCGACATTCCACTTTTATAATATTATAGATCATATGAGGCCTGACGTTTCAGCTCGTGAACATGCCACTGTGAGCTTACGCTGGCAGCACTGTGTGAACAACACACCAAGGTTTCACAACCTTGGCATGTCCTTGCCTTATAGCTGTGTTCGTGTCGCTGTGTGGTGGTGTCTAGTTGAGCAGCATTCATCAATGTTGTTGTGTGTTTTTGTGTGCTCTGAAGGTCATTCCAGAACAGGAATTCCTCTATCGCTTTGAAGGGTGCACTAGGTGCGAGCCTCAGTGCATAGCTTCCCAAGGGGAGGACTTTGAAGGTGACCGTAGAGATATTCTGCAAGGAGGTACGTAGTGAACTTAACTCTCAGACCTCATACAACCTATAAAAAAATGTCACAGTATATTTGTGAAACAGTGAGGATGAAGAAGGCAAATAACATCTGAATATTACTCTGGAAATAGTTTTTACCTTATAAAGCTTCTATCGTGGTGTGGGAGACCTGAGGGTAGCCCGATCAAGCTCTGAGAACCACTGGTCTAATGCATAGATTTCAGTATCATTTAAAGGATAGTTCTTTTCTTGCACATATGTTGGAGTTCTCTGTGTATTCTTGTTATTAAGCCTTTGTCAGAGGCATAACTTGCAAATATTCTTTCCCATTCTGAGGGCTGTCATTAGTTTAAAATTATTGGTTCTAAAATATATTTTGTAAGCCTTATGGTAAACACAAATAAAACAAATGGAAAAACATATACTCATGGATTGATAGGATCAACATTGTTAAAATGTTCAAACTGCCCAAAGTGATTTGCAGATTCATTGTAACCCCATCATAATTTCAACATCATAATTTACATATGTATCGCTTCTCGGCCTTTTGGCTAAGATCAAGTGCATAATTTACATATGTAAGGCAATATTTATTAGAGGTAAAAAGAGAAACAGATTCTAATACTATAATAACTGGTGACCTCAACACCAATCTTTAAAAGATCATCCAGACAGAAAATCAATAAAGAAATATCAAACTTTATCTATATTGTAGACAAAATGAACCTAATAAATATTTATAGAACGTGTCATCTAACAACTGAAGAATACATGTGTACACATTCTTCTCCTTGGCACATAGATCACTCTTCAAAGATAGACAATATTAAAGCAATAGAACAAGTAATAAAAAATTCACAAATACTGAAATCATATCAAGAATTTTCTTTGGCCATAATAGAATAAAACTAGAAATCAGTAATAAGAGGAGCTTTGAAAGTTATACAGACATGTGAAAATTAAACAATATGCTTCTTCATGACCTGAGGATAAATGAAGAAATTAGGAAGGAAATGTTTTAAAAATGATGAAAGTAATTGAAAGAGACACACAAAAAATATTGAATATTCATGAATGGGAAGAATCAATGTTGCTAAAATGTTCATACTATCCAAACAAATGTGCAGATTCAGTGTAATTCCTATTAAAATATCAATGACATTCTTCACAGAAATAGAAAAAATAATTCTAAAATTTATATGGAGCCACAAAAGACTCAGAATAGCCAAAGTCATGCTGACCATAAAACAACAAAAGTGGACAAATCACTTTACCTGACTTTAAATTATTCTACAAAGCTATAGTCACCAAAACATGAGACTATCATAAAAACAGATACATAGAACAATGAAACCCAGAAATAAACGCACGCATCTATACCAAGTTTATTTTCAACAAAGGTGCCAAAAACATACCTTGTGGAAAGGACAGTCTTTTGAATAGATTACGCTGGAAAAACTGGATATTCATACACAGAAGAATGTAACTAGACTTTTATCTTTCACCATATACAAAAATCAAATCAAAATGGATTGAAAAACTTAAATCTAAGACTTCAAACTGTAAAACTTCTAAAAGGAAACATTGGGAAAATAGTCCAGGACATTGGTCTAGGCAAAGATTTTTTGAGTAATATCACAAAACACACACAATCAAAGTAAAAATAGAAACGTGGAATCACACTAAGCTAAGAAGTTTCTGCACAACAAAGGAAATAACCAACAAAATGAGACAACTCACAGAATGGGATTTCTAAACTGCACACCTGACAAGGGATTAATAACCAGAATATTCAAAGAGCTCAAACAACTCCAAAGGAAAAAAAAAAATCAAATGATTTGATTAAAAGATGGGCATGAGCTCTGAATAAAGAGTTCTCAAAGACATGCGAATGTCCTATAGTTATATTTAAAAATTCTCAACATCATTAGTCATCAGATAAATACAAATCAAACCTACAAGAAGATACTGTCTCACTCCAGTTAAAATCTCTTCTATCCAAAACACAGGGAATAAAGAATGCTGTCAAAGATGTGGAGAAAGGGGAACCCTCATACATTACCTGTGGAAATGTAAATTAGTACATTAACTTGAACAGTATGGAGGTTCTTCACAAATAAAAATAGAACTACCGTATTACCCACCAATCCCACTGCTGGGTATGTATCCAAAATTAAAATAGGAAAGAAAGAGAAACAGTATATTGAAAAGATTTCAACATTCCCATGTTAACTGCAGCACTATTAACAACAGCCAAGATCTGGAATCACCTTAAGTGTCCAAGAATGAATGAATGAAGACAATGTGGAATATATATACACAATGCAAAATAAATCTGCCACAAAAATGAATGAAATTCTATCCTTTGCAACGATATAGATGAAACTGGAGAACATTATGTTAAGCGAAATAAGCCAAACATAAAATGTTAAATTTCGAATGTTCTTACTCATATGAAAGAGCTAAAGAGCTAAATATTAAAGGAATTGATCTCATGAAGACAGAAAGTAGACTGATGGTTGTCAGAGGTTGGGAAAAGCAGAAGGAGAGAGGAGGATAAAATGGGGATAGTTAATGGATACAAAAATATAGCCAGATAGAATGAATAAGATATAATATTTACATATTTGATAGCAAAACAGGGTGCCAATAAGGTACTGTTCATTTAAAAATAAGTTAAAAATAAGTTAAATCCTGGAACTGGAATATTCCAAACACAAAGAAATGATAAATGCGCTTGACATATGCCTACATCAAGGCATCACATGTACCCCAGATATAAACACACAATTATGTACCTGTAATAATTACAAATAAAAAATTTTAAAAAACAAAAGAAATTAAGGAATATTGATGTGTAGTTTTCTTTTTTTGCAGTATCTTCCTCTAGCTTTGTTGTCAGGATAAAGCTGGCCTCATTAAATGACTTAATAACTTTAACCTTCCCTTAAATTTTTTGGAGAAGTTTGAGAAGGGTCTAGCTTAGTTTTTTGAATGTGTAGTAGATTTACCAGTAAAATTGTAGGGTCTCTTTGTTTTTATTTTATGGGAAAGTGTTTTTATTACTGATTCCGTCTTTTAACTAGTTATAGATAGAATCAAAATTTCTATTTCTTAGTGATTTAGTACTGGCAGGTTTTGTTTCTTGAAATTAATCCATTTCATCTGTTACACAATTTGTTAATATATAATTAAAGTGGCAGTAATAGCCCCACTTTCATTTTTGTTTTCTGTAATTAAGGCTATCTATTTTTTTTTTAGTTTATTTAACTGAAGTTTTGTCAATATTGTTAACTTTTTCAAAGAACCAACTTTGGTTCATTGATTCTCCATTGTTTTTCTACTATCTATTTGATTTGTCTCTGCTCTCATATTTATTAATTTTTTTCCCTCCTGCTAACCTTGTGCTTAGTTTATTCTTCAGTTCTTTAGGTTGTAAAGTAGGTTACTTATTTGAGATTTTTCCCTTTTGAAGCTATTTTTTTCTTACATCATCTAGGATCTCTTCTTCTTAGTTGCAAATAAGAACTCTGAATGATTCAACCTTCCATTTCCTTATTTTCTCCTACTGTTCAAGATTCTGATTTTATTAATTTTTCTTGTAAATGTGTTCTTCATTATGGACTCTTTCAAAGTCATTGAGTAAAGAAGTAGAATGTGATGAAAACACAATAATGGCTCTAACCTTCATTTTGCTCTAAGACATTTTGCTTCCTACAAACTTCTCTTGCTTTAAATACTTACATGTGTTCAATTCAGTTTCTACATGGCTTTGTATTTTCTGTTCAACACTTGTCATAATCTAAGGTGCTGTCCCCCATGCAATATTGCATAATCATTACTCCTCACAGAACATGAAGCCAGCCCAGGTTATTTGTTTCAGACTTAATAAGAATAAGTTTGATTTTTCACTTATAGAATTCATATCGATGTGATACTAACATAACTAAATATATGTAGAATTCTGAATTCTATCATTTCATTCAGTTCTACAAGTGTGGATCACTTTTTCTTATAGAACTGGGGTCTGTACATCTTTGGAACCAATCATATCTATTCAACTTATTTCATGCCATCTCTCCAAACCTGCTACTGGAACTCACTCATAGACACAATGCTATTAGATCAAGTAAGATAAAACATAAGGAGGAATCCAGGCTTATGTAGTTTTGAAAAGTACATAAAAGAGATTAAAATCAAGCAATAGAAAGACATTTTAGATTTTTTATTTCTCTTTCTTTATATATATATGTATATGTGCATTTGTATTTAATAATGAGAAGACATGATAAAAGTTGAATATGATGTGGACTCAACCGGCCTTTATTCAACAAATTTGTAGAGAGACCTCCATGTATCATACATTTGTCATATGTCACTGAA
The DNA here is from genome assembly GCA_963574655.1 of Perodicticus potto. Taxonomy (NCBI): domain Eukaryota; kingdom Metazoa; phylum Chordata; class Mammalia; order Primates; family Lorisidae; genus Perodicticus; species Perodicticus potto. Next base: position 62,199 of record CAUYRH010058078.1, read on the forward strand.
TAAGATGGATATAGGTCTGTCTTTATGTAGCTTGTAGTCTAATAAAGAAGGAAAATATATGTCTATATTCATAAATATTAATAAATATGTAAGTTATAATTTGGAAAGTGCTAAGGAGAGGTACAGAATATAGAATTAGATCAAAGGTGCATATACAGAGAACCCTGACATGGTGTAAGGGAATGCTGTATTGGTGAAATAATGTTTATACTGGGAATTCAAGTAGCAAGTGTATGCATGATTGTGGGGATGAGAGAAAGACACTAGAAAAATACACATAACAAGGAAGGTAGAGGATGGTATCTCAAGCGCGGGCAAGAGTTCTGATACAGGAAAGAGTTCAGAATGTTTGAGGACCAATTGAAGTCCAAGACAGATGGAGTGCAAGAATGAGTGAGGGAGAGGTATGAACATAAAATAGCTAAGGGCAGTGTTAATATAGTGCAAGACCCGGTAAGACTATTTAAGGATGCTGGTTTTCATCAAAGAATGATGAGGACATGAAGAACTAATGAACTAAATGCTTAAATAAATGCTCTATGGAAAGTGGCAAAGCAGGAGGAAAGGGTAGTCACAGGGAAGCCCATTTGGAAGCCATTTCAGTAATCCCAGCAAAAGATGATAGTGACTTGGACTATAAAAGGTATGAAGAACAGGAAAGAACTGGAACTATTTATAAGACATTAAAGATAAAAACAAGCTGAATGCAGAAGAAAAAAATGGTAAGTTAAAGCAAACTTGAGACTCAGAATTTTAACCTAAGCTATTAGTTGGTGATGTTATTATTCACCATAATAAATGTCAGAGAGGCCTGGGTTAGGAGAAGTGGGAGATAATTCAGACTGTAGCATTCTAACTTTGAGGTATGTTTGAATTAAACAGTAGTGTTGAGTAGCAACTGTATGCATGATTGTGAGGATGAGAGAAAGACACTAGAAAAATAAATTTGAGAAAGTCAACATAGCAATCATAATTGAAAGTCAAGGGCATGAACAATATCACTAGGTCAAGTGCATGAAGTCTGAAGAGAAGAGAGCCAAGGCGCAATCTTTGAAGGCTATATAGCCCAATGGAGAAGGATGCCCCATCAATAGGGGGTGATAAGCAGTAGAGCAAAGTAGATAGAAAACTATGATTATTCAATCCAAGGGGAAAGAGCATTTCTCACAAAGGGAGTAACTAACAGTCTGCAAGGTTGCTGAAATTCCAAAAAGAAGAAAAGTATACAGGGACGTGTTTTGTAAAGGGTAGATAGGTGGCTGTAACTGCAAATCAGGACACGAGTTAGGAGGCCAAATTATGGCCTTGTGTAAAGTGGTGGTAACTTTAATTAGGTCTGAATATCTATGAATGGAAAATAAAAGGTGGTCAGATGAAAAACCAAAGAGTTTGGAAAGTTGAAGAATATGAGTTGGTAAGGATTTTATACACACAAACACAAATACATATGGTAAAGTAGGACAAAGATAAGCACTTAGGTCTTCTAATCTGGCTTTCTGGAAAATTCAAGGAGTTACTGAAAGAAATGAGAGTGTGAAGGTGTTTGGAGGAGGATTGCACTTACGAAGATATGATATCTTCCAATCTACTGTCAACACCTATGTCACTCTCTGCAGTTAAGGATACTTTCTGTTTTCCTTTCAGCTTAATCCATTTATAATATAAGTATTATAAAAGTTGGAACTATCACAAATTTTAGGACATGAGTGAAACATAGAAAGTCTTAGGAAAAAAATTTGGTCTCAAATTTGGCGTTGGCTAACCTAACTAATACACAGGAAATAAAGGCTTAGAATATAAATATATCTCTACATGTGTTTATATTTAACAATTTTAAGCTCTTTGGTGAGGTGAACTGTCTAGAGATTTATAGTTGAGCCTCATTCCATAAGAATTTTCAAGCTGCCAAATTATTGTCCACATAAAGGAATTGACGAAGGAAAACAGATGACTTACGATGTGCTTGCAAAATATTTCCTGTAAACTGTGTCTTAGTTGAATTTGTGTCATCCTTTCAGCTTGCTAATAAGACATCTCTTTGGCTGGGAATGATTTCTGGCTCATCCAAGTAAAACTCACCTGCTGTGCTGAGGCAAACATGGTGCGAGCCTTGTCATCCTGTTCTTTTCAACAGAATATGACATGCAAGAAGTGGGCTCAGCATGCAGAGTAGGGACGCCAGGACAGGGAGAGAAAAAGGATTTATAGCTGGGGTAGCATGAGGAGTTTTGCTTCCTGAGGATCCACATGACATGCCAAATTAAATATTTTCATCCTCTTGGTTATTAATGTTTTAGAGACTCTTTCTACCACAGTAAATATCTTATGACATGGTAGATGTCAAAAGAACATCTTATAACTGCAGTTATAAGAGTGACATTTGAAAACACAAGATGTGTAACGTAGACTGTTTCGTCCACAAGATGTGACCAATTACTAAGCTAGGGTAGCAAATGTTAATACTTGTTCCCAGCATGTTTCAGAAATTGGCATTTCAATGCCATTTCTAAAACCACTCTCTTTACAGAGGGTTTTGTTTCATGTAAACCTATCACTGGCCTCAAAACCAAGATGGCAAATCTGTGAGAGTCTATTCTGCAGAAATACCTCAGATGAAATGAATCTCTTCAGAGGAATGAAGAGTTTTCACCTATAATCCAAGAAAGGAAACAAAGCAAGGCAACTTAGGAAATGGTAAAGAGAAAAATAGCTGTTACACCTTTTATAAAAAGTTAATTTTGGATAGCAAATCCTCTTCTTTCTGACTCCCACATCTTGGCAGAACCAATATGAAGATGCTTTAACGAAGTATTTTCTGTAGTAGTATCTGTCTGATCCCAGTCTCAGGCTATATGGGTCCAATTGAGACGTCTGCCAAGTTAACTGTTGCCAGTGTTATGTTCCAGCACCAAGTTTGGGTGAATTTTCCTTCTGAATATACCAAGGGTTGGAATAACTAGAGAGATAAACCTGAGCTTATTTCCTTACAAGTGCCAAATATTGATCTACCAGTAAAAAACACAAGAACAGCAAAAACAGCAGGAAGGTAAGTTTCAGAATCAATCAAAAAGGGAATAGTTAACCAATTAACATTTGAGCAATTAAAATTGGGGAACAGCTGAAAACAAGCCAACTAGGATACATTTAGTTGAAGTACCTAAAGTTTATCTTTAGCCTTAAATTCATTAAAAGTCTTTATTGAGCACTGACTATAAGCCAAGCATTTTTCTTAACACAGGAAAGTCAGTGAAAAAAAAAAAAACTGATAACAAGATCTGGTTTCTCAGAACCTAATTCCCAGATTTAGAGATAGGAAAACACAAGATACTCTAGATAAAATAGGTAAGTAAATTACATAATTATAAAACAGCAGTGAGTGCTATGGAAAAATTTTTACTATTATTAGAACAGGGTAGTTAGTGTTAGGCACGCGAAGAAAGGGGCAATTTGCAATTTTGACAGAATAAGAGCAAACTTCATTAATAAAATGGTATTTGAAAAAAGATCTGAAGGTGTAGGGATTAGTATGTGGATATCTGGGAAAATAATTTCCCAGGCAAAATGAAGAGCTAGTGCGCCCTGAAGCAGAAGTATGCCTGAACCATAAGAAGCTTGGTGTACTTTTGTGTTGAAATAATTAAAGGTAAAAGGGCATATGAACATTATCAAAACTTACTGACTCCCAATTTCTAAGAGGCTGCTCAGAGTGTTCAACTTTAGTCGGCTGTGTTATGCCCAACAGCCCCCTAGAGCGTCTGTGGTTTTCCTCCCTTCATAAGGCTCAGACGCCATTATTCCCAGTACACAATTGGCAATCTGCTTTCATTCAATCAAAGGTCAACAAAACCTTACAACACTGCTTCTGAGAGTAGAGGGGATCCAGATGGACTCATTCAGTTTAGTAGATGTGATAGATGGAATAAGAACCCCTGAAGATCTCCACATCTACATGGCTCAAACCTGGGACTATGTTGCCTTACATGGCAAAAGGGACTTGACAGATGTGATTCAGTCGAGGTGTTTAGGATGGAGAGATTATCACTGATTATCTGGATAAAGTCAATGTAATCATAAGGGTCTTTGTAAGAGAGTGGCAGGAGGGTCAGAGTCAGAAGGAGAGAGATTTGAAATGTAATTCATGGCTTTGAAGATGGAGGAAGGAGCCAAGAATGGAGGGCCGCAGATAGCCTCTGGAAGTTGAAAAAGGCAAGGCAATATTCTCCCCTAAAACCTCCGAAAGGAATCTTGATTTCAGGACTTCTGATCTCCATTATTGTAAAAAAAAAAAAAAAATGCATGTTAGATTAAACCACTAAATTTGTGTCAATTTGTTACAGTAGCCATAGGAAACTAATACTGTATGTCAGAAATTTGGATTTGATTGGGCAATCCCAGCCCTAAAAATGCTGTTGGTCCCAATGGTAAGGAAGGAGTGTGAGCTCAGTGGATGTGGATGAAAGGTAGAAACAAAGAGGTTGAAGTTGCCTCCTAATCTTTCTGAGAGCACCATTAAATCTCATGTATGCTGTTCCCCAAATGTATGAGAAACCCTCAGTATCCCACAGCAAGTGCTACATGGAGCAAGGGAAGCCCTTGGAGAAATTCAACAACTTTGCATATAAATTGGCATTGGCTTGAAGGAAGTCCGAGTTATTCACATTGTTACTTTTTCCTCTATGTACTGCTTTGTTTTCCTATTACCTTGACAAGGAAGATGTTTTTAATAAGCACTGGCAAATTTGAAAAGACACTTCTACCTCTAAGACTTATGATTCTGGTATGTGGATAATATTTGTGAACATTTAAATTCAGTTTATACATTCAATGTAGGATGCGTTTTTATCTATTGAAAGAAAAAGAGTGAATGCAACAGAATAGATCCTAGTTTAAGTTATTTTGAAGACCAGGTAGCCTTGAATAACCCACATTGCTTTGCTGTGCCAACCTCTAGCCTCTTTAAAATATAATAATCCATAATGTTATTAAGAAAATAAATGTTCAAGGGGCTCAGTTCAAGCCCTGTTCAAGCTCCCATCTAGAGGGCACAATGGAGGGGTACCTGGCACACTTCCTAGGTGAATGATTCAACTACTACTCAGACTTTTCCCAATAAATGCAAACAATGTAACCCGATCCTATGTACCCTCATATTAATTTGAAATAAAAAATTATTTTTTGATCACTATATATTTATAGTATAGTCTGAAGTCTGGTAGCATCATTCCACCTGATTTGTTTTTATTTCTGAGTAGTGTCTTGGCTATTTGAGGTTTTTTCTGTTTCCATATAAAACACAGAACTAGTTTTTCCATATCTATAAAGTATGACAGAGATGTTTTAGTGGGGATAACATTAAATCTGTAGATTGCTTTGGGTAGTATGGACATTTTAACAATGTTGATTCTTCCCAGCCATGAGCATAGTATGTTTTTCCATTTGTTGAAATCTTCGGCTATTTCTTTTCTCAGAGTTTCATAGTTCTCTTTATAGAGATCTTTCATGTCCTTTGTTAGGTTACCCCCAGATATTTCATGGTATTGCCACAAAAATAGAGAGGTAGATGTATGGAACAAAAGTGAGAACCAAGAGATGAATCCAGACACTTATCATTATTTGATCTTTAATAAGCCTATCAAAAACTTAAATTGGGGGAAAGACTCCCTGTTTAACAAATGGTGCTGGGTGAATTGGCTGGTGACTTGTAGAAGACTGAAATTGGACCCACACCTTTCACCTCTAACAAAAATTGACTCTCACTGGATAAAAGACTTAAACCTAAGATATGAAACCATAAAGATTCTTGCAAAGAGTGCAGGGAAAACACTTGAAGAAATTGGCCTGGGAAAAAACTTTATGAGGAGGACCCCCAGGGCAATGGAAGCAATACCAAAAATACATTACTGGGATTTGATCAAACTAAAAATCTTCACTGCCAATAATACAGTAAGTAAAGCAAATAGACTGCCCTCAGAATGGGAGAGGATATTTGCAGGTTATGTTTCCAACAAAGGTCTGATAACCAGAATCCACAGAGAACTCTAACTTATTAATAAGAAAAGAACAAGTGATCCTATTTCACTATGGGCAAGAGACTTGAACAGAAGCTTCTCTGGAGAAGACAGGTGCATGGTATACAGACACATGAAAGAAATGCTCGTCATCATCAATCATCAGAGAAATGCAAATCAAAACCACTTTGAGATACCATCTAACTCCAGTAAGAGTAGTCCACATAACAAAATCCCCAAACTACAAATGTTGGTGTGGATGTGGAGAAAAGGGAAAACTTCTCCACTGCTGGTGGGAATGCAAATATGTTCCTTTTGGAAAGAAGTTTGGAGAACACTTAGGGATCTAAAAATTGACCTGCCATTGGATCCTGCAGTTCCCCTACTAGGAAAAGACCTAGTAGAGACCAAAAATCACTTTGCAAAAAAGATATTTGCACCAGATTATTCATTGAAGCTCAATTCGTAATAGCCAAGTCATGTAAGAAGCCCAAGTGCCCATCGACCCATGAATGGATTAATAAATTATGGTATATGTATACCATGGAATACTATGCAGCCTTAAAAAAGATGCAGCCTTGGGCAGTGCCTGTGACTCAGTGAGTAGGGCACCAGCCCCATATACCAAGGATGGAGGGTTCAAACCCACCCTGGCCAAACTGCAACAAAAAAATAGCTGGGCGTTGTGGTGGGCGCCTGTAGTCCCAGCTACTTGGGAGGCTGAGGCAAGAGAATCGCCTAAGCCCAAGAGCTGGAGGTTGCTGTGAGCTGTGACAACACAGCACTCCACTGAGGACTACAAAGTGAGACTCTGTGTCTTAAAAAAAAAAA
>CAUYRH010058081.1:0-15449 GCA_963574655.1 Perodicticus potto
GTCATTAATTGTCCTCATATCAAAATTGAGTACATGGGATTCATGCTTCTCCATTCTTGTGATGCTTTACTAAGAATAACTGACCTCACTTCTTGAATTACCAAGAAATAGGTCTGAATTTGTCCATTCTCTCTTATCAAGATACAATTTCTCCTACTTTGATTGTGCCTTCTGATTGTGTAATAATCTGTGACAGATGAAATATTTAATAAGCTTAATTCCTGGTTCTTAGCCTAAAAGTCTGGTCTGCTTACCTAAATTACTAATGAGTCCCTTCGTAGTCTGGTTTCTTTTTAAATTGCATAACATTTGCTATTTTAGCTATTAAAGAGTATAATTCAGTGACATTAAGTACCTTCACAGTGTTGTACAATCATCACCACTATCCATTTCCAGAACTTTTCATCATCCCTAGTCCATTTTAAATACGCCAAAACATAATGTAGTCTTCCATGGTACATAGGATTTTATATGTTTACATTCTCAGTATATTTTAGTAGTTATTCTTAAGTAGCATAACTTATAACAGCTTTTTTTGCTTTAATAAGATTAGGCTTATATAATATTGAATTTTTAGAACATAAATAAAAAAATTTATGTTCAAGTGGTCTTAGAGTTAAGTGTATAAAAAGTACGTATTTATAAGCATCATCAATGGCCTGTCTCTACCTTTGCATACTTTAGACAAGGATAATCTGCTTATTCCCCATTAACCCTAGCAATCTCTGTGAGACAGTTAAGGCATGAACAAGGGAGAGGCCAGGAGAAGGAATAAGCATAGTCTTTAGAGACTAATTCAACCTCTGCCGAGTTATGTGGCTTTAGTCAAGGTACTTAACTTCTCTGAGCCTCATTTTCCTCATCAGTAAAATGAGACTATAATTTAGGATTTGTGAGGATTTACAGAGTTAGTATATGTGAAATGCATAGTACATTACCTGCCACAGGTAGTTACTACAACACTTTATTATATTACATTAAAACTGAGACATAAAGATGAGTATATTCATATGTATTAATGGGTACAGGATAGATCTAGAATTCTTTTGATAATAGTTTGAAGTGAAATCCTTTCTATTCATAAATGCTTAACAGCCTCAGGGATTTTTTTTCCCCAGATTTCATTTTAATCTTGAATTTAAGTCACATTGATAATAAGAAAATGTCTCTCTCCCCAGGTATTCCTCTAGTTGGTAACTTAAGAACAAGACTCCTTGCACTTCATGTCCTTGAAGCTGTGCTACCAGCTTGTGAATCTGGTGTAGAAGATGATCAAATGGCCCAGGTTTCTATTTTTAAAGCTATTGCATGATGTTTTCCATATCTGCAACATGATTGACCCAAAGTCTATCCTTATACTGTCTTTAGTTGTAAATGTGTCATTTATTCAATAGCATAACTTCTACTTTTAAGATTGCTTTATTTATTATTTCATCTCCAAGGAAGGAGAAAGAGAAGTTAAGTTATGGGATCTGACAAGTGGAGGAATAGGGAATATTTGCAAGGTCAGAAGAAAAGAAAAATATGTGGAATTTCTTTCTAGATTTGGGCCTCTAGAGAGAGAAATGTGTGAGGGTGGGTGGTCTAATCAGAAGTCCACATAGTAAGACAAAATAAAATCTACTTTTTAGTGGATTATTTATCTTTCTTAAATAAAGATATTTAACAGATAACCACCCAAAGTAGTTCTTTAACATTGGTATAATCTAACTTCACACGTAACTTAATATTAGTTATATGACATATCTTTTCTAAAAGTACCTAAAATTACTCTTTAAAAGCCATTATCATTCTCTTTTCTTCAATAAAACAGATTGTTGAACGGTTATTTTCCCTTCTATCGGATTGTATGTGGGAGACACCCATTGCTCAGGCCAAACATGCTATTCAGATAAAGGAAAAAGAACAAGAAATAAAATTACAGGTAACTGATTGTTCCAAAAAGGTGCTTTTACATACCATGTTCATGGTTCAATATTGTCAAAATGTCCATACTTCCCAAAGCAATATACAGTTTTAATGCAATGCCTATTAAAGCTCCATTGTCATATTTTAAAGACCTTGAAAAAATATTGAGTCGTTTTATATGGAAACAGAAAAAACCTCGAATAGCCAAGACATTACTCAGAAATAAATACTTTAATGACATACACATGTTGAAGAAATTTGCCATAACCAAACCAGCTCTTCAGGAAATCCTCAGACCCATCCTCCATAATGACCAGCACAATGATCTACCACTACAGCAAACTCACTCTGAAATTCTTGACCAAGACCCAATTTCCACAGTGATGAAAAAATTCAAAATATCCACTGGGCTTTCGAAAAACTTGACACCCAAAATACTACCAGACTTATCAATACTCTCAATTAATGTGAATGGCTTAAACTGTCCACTTAAGAGGCACGGGTTGGCTGACTGGATACAAAAACTCAGGCCACATATCTGCTGAATACAAGAATCTCATCTTACTTTCAAGGATAAATATAGACTCAGAGTGATGAGATGGGCATCTGTAATCCAGGCCAATGGAAATTAGAAAAAAGGAGGGGTGGCAATATTATTTGCACATACACTAGGTTTTAAACCAACAAAAGTAAGGAAAGACAAAGATGGTCACTTCATTTTGGTTAAGGGCAACACTCAACATGACGAGATGTCAATTGTTAACATATCTGTGCCCAAACAAAATGCTCCTTAATTTATAAAGGATACCCTAACAGACATGAGGAATTTCATATCTTCCAGAACCATAATAGCTGGATATTTTAACACCCTTTTGGCAGTATTGGATAGCTCCTCCAATAAGAAAATAAGCAAAGAAATTTTGGACTTAAACTTCACTATACAACAATTGAATTTAACAGACATCTACAGAACTTTTCATCCTAACAAAACTGAATACGTGTTCTTTTCATCAGCCCATGAAACATCCTCCAAAATTGATCACATCTTAGGTCACAAGTCTAACTGTAGCAAATTTAGATCTATAGAAATTATTCCTTGTATTTCCTGGATCATCACACAATAAAAGTTGAACTCACCAATAACAGGTATCAGAATACTCATACAAAGAGATGGAAACTAAATAATCTTATGCTGAATGATAGCCAGGTCATAGATGAGATTAAGAAGGAAATTGCCAAATTTTTGGAACAAAACAATAACAAAGACACAAATTTTCAGAACCTGTGGGATACTACAAAGGCAGTCCTAAGAGGGAAATTTTTAGTGTTGTAAGCCTTCCTCGAGAGAAGGGAAAGAAAGGAAGTCATAACTTAATGGGACATCTTAAGCAACTGGAAAAGGAAGAACATTCCAACTCCAAACTCAGCAGAAGAAAAGAAAATTAGAGCAGAATTAAATGAAATAGAAAACAAAAGAATTATCAAAAGATGAATGAATCAAAAAGTCGGTTTTTTGAAAAATTCAATAAAATTGATAAACCTTTGGCTAACCTAACCAAAAATAGAAAATTAAAGTCCATAATATCATCAATCAAAAATGACAAAGGTGAAATAACAACTGATACCTCAGAAATTCAAAAAATCCTTAATGAATATTGCAAAAAACTTTATTCTCAGAAATATGAAAATCTGAAAGAGACTGACCAATACTTGGAAGCATGCCAACTTCCTAGACTTAATCATAAAGAATTAGAAATGCTAAACAGACCTATATCAAGTACTGAAATAGAATCAGCTATACGAAATCTCCCAAAAAAGAAAAGTCTGGGACCAGATGGCTTCACATTATAATTCTACCAAACCTTTGAAGAGCAACTAGTACCTATATTATTTAACCTTTTACAAAACACTGAAAAAGAAGGAATACTTCCCAACACATTCTATGAAGCAAATATCACCCTCACCCCCAAACCAGGAAAAGACCCAATAAGCAAAGAAAACTATAGAACAATATCTTTAATGGACATACATGTAAAAGTATTCAATAAGATCCGAACAAACAGAATCCAGCAACACATCAAATGAATTTACACCCTGACCAAGTGGGTTTTATACCAGGGTCTCAAGGTTGGTTCAATATACATAGATCTATCATCACATAAACAAACTAAAAAACAAAGACCATATGATTCTCTCAATAGTTGCAGAAAAAACTTTTGACAATGTCTAGCATCCTTTCATGATCAGAACACTTAAGAAAATAGGTATAGAAGGGACTTTTCCTAAACTGATAGAGGCCATCTAAAACCCACAGCCAGTATCATATTGAATGGAGTAAAATTGAAAACATTTCCACTCAGATCAGGAACCAATCAAGGTTGCCCATTGTCTCCACTGCTTTTTAACATTGTAATGGAAGTTTTTGCCATCTCAATCAGGCAAGAGAAGGTGATCAAGAGTATACAGATAGGGTCAAAGGAGATCAAACTTTCACTTGTCACAGATGATATGATTTTATACCTGGAAAACCCCAGAGACTCAACCACAAAACTCTTAGAAGTGATCAAGGAATACAGTAGTGTGTCAGGATACAAAATCAATACTCACAAATTAGTAGCTTTTATATACACCAGTAATAGTTAAGCTGAAAAACCAGTCAAGGACTCTATTCCCTTTACAGTTGTGCCAAAGAAGATGGAATATTTGGGAATTTACTTAACAAAGTACGTGAAAGATCAGTATAAAGATAATTATGAAACTCTGAGAAACGAAATAGCTGAAGATGTTAACAAATGGAAAAACATGCCATGCTCATGGCTAGAAAGAATCAACATTGTTAAAAATGTCCACATTACCCAAAGCAATTTACAAATTTAATGCAATCTCTATTAAAGCACTATCATCATACTTTGAAGATCTGGAAAAATTAGTACCTCATTTTATATGGAACCAGAAAAAACCTCAAATAGCTAAGACATTACTCAGAAATAAAAACAAATCAGGAGGAATCATGCTACCAGACTTCAGGCCATACTATAAATCTATAGTGATCAAAACAGCATGGTATTGGCACAAAAAGAGAGAGGTAGATGTATGGAACAGAATTGAGAACCAAGAGATGAACCCAAACTCTTGTCATCATTTGATCTTTGATAAGCTTATCAAAAATATAAAGTGGGGGAAAGATTCCCTATTTAATAAATGGTGCTAGGAGAATTGGATGGTGACTTGTAGAAGACTGAAACTGGACCCACAACTTTCACCATTAACACTTGATCTTAACCAAAAGGCCGAGAAGTGATTTTTCACCATTAACAAAAATTGACTCTCATTGGATAAAAGATTTAAACTTAAGAGATGAAACTATAAAGATTCTTGGAGAGAGTGCAGGAGAAACACCTGAAGAAATTGGCCCGGGAGAATACTTTATGAGGAAGATCCCCGGGCAATTGAAGCAACACCAAAAATACATTATTGGGATCTGACCAAACTAAAAAGCTTCTGCACAGCCAAGAACACAGTAAGTAAAGCAAACAAACAGCCCTCAGAATGGGAGAGGATATTTGCAGGTTACGCTTCTGACAAAGGTTTGATAACAGAATCCACAGAGAACTCAAACTTATTAATAAGAAAAGAACCAGTAATCCCATTTCATTGTGGGCATTGGACTTGAACAGAAGCTTCTCTGAAGAAGATAGGCACATGGCCTACAAACATATGAAAAAATACTCATCATCTTTAATCATCAGAGAAATGCAAATCAAAACCACTTTGAGATATCATCTAACTCCTGTAAGACTGGCTCACATAACAAAATTCCACAACTCCAGATGTTGGTGTGGATGTAGAGAAAAGAGAACACTTCTGCACTGCTGGTGGGAGTGTAAGCTAATACGTCCCTTTGGGAAAGAAGTTTGGAGAATACTCATGAATCTAAAAGTAGAGCTGCCATTTGATCCTGAAATTCCTCTACTAGGTGTATATGCAAAAGACCAAAAATCACTTTATAACAAAGATATTTGTACCAGATTTTTCAATGCAGCTCAATTCATAATAGCCAAGTCATGGAAGAAGCCCAAGTGCCCATCAACCCACGAATGGATTAATAAATTGTGGTATATGTATACCATGGAATATTACAGCCTTAAAAAAAGATGGAGACTTTACCTCTTTTACGTTTACATGGATGGAGCTGAAACATATCCTACTTAGTAAAGTATCTCAAGAATGGAAGAAAAAATATCCAATCTACTCAGTACTATTATGAAACCAATTTACAATCACTTACACTTTCGTATGAAGAATAGACCACAACTATGGCCCATGATGAAGGAGGGAGGAGGATGGTTGAGGGTGGAGGGGAGAGGTCAGATGGAGGAAGGGTGAATGGTGGGATCACACCTATGGTGCATAATGCAAAGGTACATGTCAGATCTATTAGTACAGAGCATAAATGTCTTAACACAATAACTGAGAGAATTCAGTGAAGGCTATGTTAACCAGTTTGATGAAAAATCTTTCAAATGGTATATAAAATCAGCACATTGTACCCCATGATTGTATTAAAGTACACAACTATGATTTAATAAAAAAAAATTTGTCATTGCACAGGAAATTAAACCCTAAAGCTCACAAATTCCACTCTTTGCTATATAGCCTAGAGAAAGTCTTGTACATGTGCATCCAGAGACATGTGCAAATATAAACAACCCAAATTTCCATCACAAGTAACAAGTTCTATAGTATCCACACAATGGAATCCTATGCAGCAGTGAACATAAATGATATATAGCTTTTCCTATAAATATGAATAAATGTGAGCAGTATGTTGAACAAAAAAAGCAAGTCAGAGGAAAATAAACACTTTACTTTTTTATTCATGTAAAGTTTTAAAGTAGTCTAAATCAAGCAATATGTTGTTTAAGATAAAATTATAAAAGTATAGGGGAAACACTGAGGTAGAGCAGTGAATTTTGTCTTCTGTATTAGTTTACTAGGGTTTCCAAAGAAGTATCACATATTAGGCAGCTTAAACAACAGAAATTTTATCATCTCACAGTTCTGGAAGCAAGAGGTCTGAGATATCAAAGTGTCACCAGGGTTAGTTCCTTCCGTGGCCTCTCTCTTTGGCTTATATATAGCTGCACTCTCCCTGTGTCTTCACATATTCTTCTCTCTGTCCCTGTTTTTGCCTCATCTCCTCTCCATATTGGAATAGGGAACACATCAATCACTCCATTTCTTCTTAATTACCTCTTTAAAGATCCTGTTTCCAAAGAAAATCACATTCTGAAGTAATGGGGGTTTGAATTTCACCATATGAATTTTAGAGGGAAGACATGTAGTCCATAACACCTCCACACCTCTTCAGCGTGTGGGGTAGTTAGGTAGTTAAATTTAATCATATTTAACAAAAACTTGAGTAGTGCATATTGTTTCATGGAAAAAAATCTGAGTTTTGAAGTTTATTTGGAATTAACTGGTTGATAAAGGGTTGAGTATTAATTTTTCAGCATTGCATAGAAAGAATTAAAGTGTGGACCAAAGGAGGTAGCTAGGTGATAGACAATGTAGGTTTGATTAGGGTGACAACATTAGTGCAAAAAGATGGCACAGACAAGTGCTAGACTTGTAAATATGGATATACACTAGACTTGTGTCTTAGCCTTTTTTGTGCTGCTAAAGTAGAATACCTGAGGTTGGGAAGATTATAAACAGCAGACATATGCTTTTTATAGTTCTGGAGAGTGGTAAGACCAAGATCAAGGTGCCAACATCTGGTGAGGACTGCTCTCTGCCTCCAAAATGGTGCTTTGCATGCTGCATCCTCTGGAGGGAAGAAATCTTATGTCCTTATATGGCAGAAAAGGTAGAAGAACAAGAAAGGTCCAAACTCCCTCTGTCACGTCCTTTTCTTATATAATGGCACTAATAACATTCAAGAGGGCAGGACCTTCATGACCTAAATACCTCCTGAGAGGCTGCACCTCCCCATATTGTTGCACTGGGGATTCAGTTTCCAATACATTAATTCTGGGGAACACATTTTAAATCATAGCATTCTTCCTCTGACTCTCCAAATTTATATCTTTCTATAAACTAAAATAAAATCTTAAGTTCCTCCCCCAACTGACTAAATGGGCCCCTTCTTGGTCAAGGGGACCCCAAGAAAACCTTAGAACTGAGTTGCTAGTCATGAAGAGAAAGGGGGTCAGTGATGGCAAGTTATGCCCTTCCATTCTGGAGTTACTCTTTGTAACAGTAAGATACTAAATTACTGACAGGCCTAAGGCTGTGTAAGGCAAAGTTTCAACCACACAGATCATCATCAATTTTCTTATGGGTCACTGGAGCCTTCGTATATGTCTGGTGGTTTGTCTCTGATTAACAGACTTCCTAAACTTAAAACATTCCAAGCTTTTGGACAAAGCTTCATTTCTTTAACTTATTACAAATCAAAGAATCTTTTTTGAGACTCCCTTGGTCACCCGGGATAAACTGCCTGGTGTCATAGCTCAAAGCAACCTCAAACTCTTGGGCTCAAGTGATTCTTTTGCCTCTGCTTACCAAGTAGCTGGGACTACAGGTGCCCACCACAACATCTTCAGATGTGTAGGTCTTGCACATCTGAAGAATTAGCATAAACTGGCTCACTTCTTGTTCCCACCAGGATAGGGGCCTGAGCGGCATCCAGGCCTGCTTGAGTTAGATCTGTGGGTGGCCAAGTAGCACTGTTTCAGAATGCAGAGAGCAAAGACCTTAGGCACCCCTCTGCAGCAATTGCTAAAGGCCCATGGGCACCCTGGGTCCCTCCTAAAGATTTTTCTGCCCTCAAGTCCCTAGCACTCTGGGTGTTTGATGGGTGTGGCTGTCCCCCCACCCCACAGACCCTAGATCTCAGAAATACCTTAGGATCGTTCTCCCAGTATCTCGGTGAATAGTACTTGGCTTTCTGCTAACTACATTGATCTCCTTATCAAATGGTTACTTGGCCACACTCTTGGGTGTTCTCTCCTAAATACACTTTTTAATTTTTTACCTGGATAGACTGAGAATTTTCCAAATCTTTATGTTCTGCTTCCTTTTTAATCATAAATTCTTTTTTTTTTTTTTTTTGAGACAGAGCCCCAAGCTGTCACCCTGAATAGAGTGCTGTGGCATCACAGCTCACAGCAACCTCCAACTCCTGGGCTCAAGCGAGTCTCTTGCCTCCACCTCCCAAGTAGCTGGGACTACAGGCGCCCGCCACAACGCCCGGCCATTTTTAGGTTGCAGCTGTCATTGTTGTTTGGCGGGCCCGGGCTGGATTCGAACCCGCCAGCTCAGGTGTACGTGGCTGGCACCTTAGCCCGTTGAGCCACAGGCGCTGAGCCAGAGTTTTCAGATCTTAACTGTAATTACAAGAGAACAAAGACAGTCAGGCACAGTAGCTCACGCTTGTAATCGTAGCACTTGGGATGCGAAGGTGAGCTCAAGAGTTCAAGACTAGCCTGAGCAAGAGCAAGGCCCATCTCTAAAAATAACCCAGTGTTGTGGCAGGCACCTGTAGTCCTAGCTACTTAGGGAGGCTGAAGCAAAAGAATCGCTTAAGCCCAAGAGTTTGAGGTTGCTGTGAGCTGTGACGCCTCAGCACTCTACCCAGGGCGACAGCTTGAGAACTCTGTCTCAAAAAAATAAAGACTTTGACAGCTTGAGACTCTGTCTCAAAAAAATAAAGAGTTCAAGATCAGTCTGAGTAATATAGCAAGACCCCCATCTCTACATAAAATAGAAATATTAGCCAGGCCTAGTATCACAAATGAGTTCATAAGTTTGAAGCTACAATTAGGTGTAATCGCATCATTGCACTCTGGCCTAGGGGACAGAATAAGACCTTATCTGGAAAAAACAGTGTGAAATTATAATACAAGTAAGTGGTACACACTTACCATTCATTCTTAAAATGAATGGACAGGTTTTTCAGCTATTCAATGATTATATCCTGTCTACAAATCTAAATTATCAGAGTTGATTCTTTATTAGTACTAACTCAAATTTTGACTGGTTACTTATCATATAATGTCAAGTTAAATGTGTATTAAATATCATTACATACAAAGCACCATCCTTCTTTCACTTGGGGTTACCTCTTTGTGTAGAATCAGGGGATATACCTTTATCTCTGCTTATATCGATTACCAGCTATCAGTCATATTACCATGCTTAATGTGGTTAAACAAATGAATCTCTTATCCTTAGTCTAATATCTAACAGTATTCATAATCCCTTATCAAATTCTAAAAATTCAAAAAACTCTGAAAACCAAGAGTTTTCCTTAAGTTCAACAACAAGACTTATTTAGTGACTTCAAACTATATGAAACTATTTATAGTCTTTATCCCACTTTTGTTTGAATAGATTGGTGGTTCTTAACTGGGGGTGATTTTGCCCTTACGGGGTTATGTGTCAATGCCTAGAGACATTTTGGGTTGTCAAAACTGGATGCAAGGCGCTACTGACATCTAGTGGGTAAAAGTTAGAAATGCCATTAAACATCCTATAATGCGCAGAGACAACTCCCTGCAACAACAAATTATTTAGCCCCAAAATGTTAATAGTGCTAAGGCTAAGAAACTCTGGACTAGACCATATTTTGTTGATGACACATCAATGGGTTTATTACTGAGGCTGCTTCAGATATTTCTGAGGGCCTTATAGAATACATGATAAAAAGATAGCATTTACTATTCAAAAATCAGAAAAATTCTTAATTCCAAAATACTGCTGGCTCTAAGGATATCGGACAGAGAACTGTGGACCTTCTATAACCATTCTAATAACAGTAGTTCTTCCTCAAATATCACAAATCCCATTAAGGTCAGGAAGCCATAAACTGTAGCCAAGTTCTCAAAAAATAAAAGAGTTACAGAAATGTATTGGCTATAAAAGCAAGTAGGATGAGTAACAACTTTACAGCTTCATTCTTTTTTAAAGTACTGTCTAAATATTAACATCAGTTGTCTTCTTGACTATATTTTATTGTTCTTACCACAAAAGATATTAGCATGGACTACTATAACAAACTAATACTAGGCCTCAGAAACCCGTAAGAGCTATTTACCTTTCTCAGTGCCTGAGAATATGGAGATGATTTTATTCCTGGGCTTTTTTTCCTCCGGAACAGAGGGCAAAGGTTTCAAACTGTGATTGGCTGACAAAGTATCCTTGCCTCCAGTGCTGAAAATGGTACTGCTCATTCGCACAGGCGGTGCTGGAGGCTTGTCTTCCAGTTCTCCGTTATCAGACATGATTCAGAATTATGAAATGACCTAAAACAGGCAAAAAATATATATATATAAAATTATTAGCAAGGTAAACATTACAAACACAGAAATAGTACTAACTACCCCCTGCCACAACTCTAAATTAGAAAATGTTATCCATTTAGAGTGACACTTGCAAAATCTGGAAAAATCAATGTTGATAACTGCTTATCAACAAAAGTAATCTCTGCTAACAAAGTTAATAAATGGTTATCTAAGGGAAAGTTTGAAAAGCCAAGTGGAAAGCATGATCAGAATAACACATAACTTACTCAGCTGATTCTAAGAGACTATTCTAACAAAAAAATGAACACCACAGAATTTGGGCAGCACCTGTGGCTCAGTGAGCAGAGTGCCGGCCCCATATACCGAAGGTGGCAGGTTCAAATCCGGCCCTGGCCAAACTGCAACAAAAAAATAGCCAGGTGTTGTGGTGGGTGCCTGTAGTCCCAGCTACTCGAGAGGCTGAGGCAAGAGAATCACCTGAGCCCAAGAGTTGGAAGTTGCTGTGAGTGGTGATGCCACAGCACTCTACCAAGAGTGACAAAGTGAGACTCTGTCTCTAAAAAAAAAAACAAAAACACAGAATCTTAAAAGAATTCCAAAAAGAAAGATTATGTTCCCACCAGTTAATCAAAGGATATCTCTATTAGGTCCATCTCTAGGGTAGAGATGGAGGGCTAGCTATTAAACCTATCAAACAATATTCCTCTAATCTGATCCCATAGCAGCCTTGTGGTTACAACTTAGCCTTCACATAACCTTTCCTAAAGGATTCCTAGAAGAACATGCTATGAATACGATATTTGGTCTATCTGTAAATTTGACATTCTAATTTACACACATTAATCTCTTTTGTAGTCACATGAAGCTGGATCTGGGTATAATGACAGAATCAAATCCAGAGTGTGGCCCCAAACCTCCAAGATTCTGTGATGTTGTAATCCCCTATCCAGTCAATCTCTCTCATCCACGTGGTTAATTCAGTTGAAATTTCAACTTTGTTTTTATACATGCTTATAAAAACATACTTCTAGTTACATATACTTATAGTTATATATTTTGTCTTTTTGATTTATATACGTTAAAATCAGTAGTAGAAGGGACAGGATCCCTGTTTGAATGCTAATACCTGAAGAAAAGTTGGTACAATTTGAGAAGAACTAGGGGATGAAGAGATTATACCTAATTCTACTCCAAATCTTACAGCTTTTGTTTTCTTCAACAAGAGTATGTTACTATTAATAGCAAGACTATGTATTTCATCTGCCAAAATGACAATTATTCTTCAGCATACAAGAGGAAGAATGAGAGAAAGTAAAGGAGGAAAACATACATTTCTGGGGATAGCTGCTGGGAAAGGGGAGTAAAAAAGATCTACATCTGGTGCCTGTAGCTCAGTGAGTAGGGCATCAGCCACATACATCAAGGCTGGCGCATTCAAGCCCTGCCTAGCCTGCTGAACAACAATGACAACTACATCGAAAAAATAGCCGGGTG
Organism: Perodicticus potto; assembly: GCA_963574655.1. Classification (NCBI taxonomy): domain Eukaryota; kingdom Metazoa; phylum Chordata; class Mammalia; order Primates; family Lorisidae; genus Perodicticus; species Perodicticus potto. The sequence goes on from CAUYRH010058081.1 coordinate 12,711, forward strand.
TTATGGCAGGCACCTGTAGTCCCAGCCACTTGGGAGGCTGAGGCAAGAGAATCGTTTAAGCCCAAGAGTTTGAGGTTGCTGTGAGCTGTGACACCATCGTACTCTACCAAGGGCAACATAGTGAGACTCTGTCTCAAAACACAAACAAACAAATAAAAAATATCTGCATCAGTGTGTGAGAAAGACATCTTGGTCCAAGGAAGAAATGAGAGTGAGATCTAAGGTGGTATAACTGACATGCCATTAAATGATTCTTCCTAACTAGTTAATCATATCATGTGGGATTTGTTTTAGGGTAGGGTACAAGCAGGACACAAGTGGCTATACTTAAGTATGGGCTGTTATCACCTCCATCCGTACATACTGTAAGAGGGAACCTTTGGCTATAGAAGGAAGAAAGATAAAATTTAGTAACAATATAACTCATACACCTATATATACCCCGAAACTAAAAGCCTTAAGGGGGAGACGGAGAAAGGCCGGGGGAGAAAGGCCGGGGGAGAAACGGAGAGAGCTTTCCTCTCCCCACTTGAGTTCTCTCTCTCTACCAGAAGCTTTAGTGTTTTCTGTATTCTTTTCTGTAAATAAATTGTCTTACCACTGGGGAAAAAAAAAAAAGAAAATGCCACGAAGGCTATGTTAAACAGTTTGATGAAAACATTTCAGATTGTATATGAAACTAGCACATTGTACCCCTTGATTGTACTAATGTAAGCAGCTGTGATTTAATAAAAAAAAAAAAAAAATGCTCAAGACTGGAAAACAAAATTTAGTAACATCATTGCAAGGATTGTTTCATGAATGGCTAACTAAAAACAAATGTTTAGTGATCATAACATTAAGGCACAGTGGGTTATCGCTGGAATAGCGTACTTTCATCTTTAATCACCAGTTACATGAGAAATAGCATGCCAAGTTACAATGTTTGGTTTTGGCTATACCATGAACACATATAAATATGCACTATTTATGTAAATTAAGTGAAAAATGCCGATAACAAACAGGGCACAGTAATTACTTAGTGTAAACAGACTAAAAATTCTATCTGCCAATGTATCTTCAATTAAAACAAAACAAAATAAACAAGAAAACCAGCTACATGTTGGCCCATTTTGCGGTTAACAGCAGAAGGTCTAGAATCAGATTGTTTTGGTTGGAATCCTGGTTCCACTATTTACTAAGTATGTGACTCTGAGCAAATTACTTAGCTGTGCTTCAGGATTCCTTGACTTATCCTTTAAAAAATATCTGCCTAAACAAAACCCAAATTTAATATTAAACACATGAGTCATAAATTACTCACAAAATTACTTAAGATGACAAATATGATAGCAACTTTTTTTTTCTTTTTTTTTTGAGACAGAGCTTCAAGCTGTCACCCTGGATAGAGTGCTGTGGCATCCACAGCTCACAGCAACCTCCAACTCCTGGGCTCAAGTGAGTCTCCTGCCTCTGCCTCCCAAGTAGCTGGGACTACAGGAGCCCGTCACAACGCCCGGCCATTATTTGGTTGCAGCCACCACTGTTGTTTGGCGGGCCCAGGCTGGATTCGAACCCGCCAGCTCAGGTGTACATGGCTGGCGCCTTAGCCCGTTGAAGCACAGGTGCCGAGCCAAGACCCTAATAATTTTAAGCATGAACTGTTGTACAATACTGATGCCTCTGCCACCAGCTTAGCTGAAGACTTTATCACTTCATCTCAGAATTTCTCTTAGTCTCATATCTTTGGCTGGCATTTGGAGGGAGTTGGAATAAACTCTAGCTTCCGAAAGAGTTTCTATGTGTTCCGTCTTTTGTTTGGAGAATGAAGTTAGAACTGCTAAATATACTTTAATCACGTGCAGTAACACATAGTATCACTCTCTCTGGTTACATCTTCCTCAGCAGATGCCCACAACTATAGACTGAGGACTAAACAACATTTAGGGCCATTTAACTCCACTGTTAAATCAATCTGATCTCACATGAATGTACCACTATGCTTCATATCCTTCAAACATACCAAGGACTTTCCTAGTCAAAATCATTTCTGTATACATGTTTCTTCATGCTTAGTTTTTCTTCATCCTTTTTTCTACTCAAGTAAATCTTTTAAGGCTCAGTAAAAATTATTTCCTATGTAAGGTTATTCCTGTCTATACCTGTTCAAAATGATTTCTTACATCCTCTGAACTCGAGTTATACAGGAAAATAAATTCAAAGACTATTAAAATTATAAAGGATTAGAATTCATCTGGCCCATCTCCTTTATTTTATATGTGAGAAAACTTAACCCACTAAAAAGTAGTTTGCTAGTAAACTACTAGTAAAGTATCTCAAGAATGGAAGAAAAATATCCAATGTACTCAGTACTATTATGAAACCAATATATAATCACCCACACTTTCATATGAATGATAAAACACAATTGTAGCCCAGAAAGAAGGAGAGAAGAGGAGGGGGAGGAGAGGGAAGAGGGTTGGATGGATGGAGGGTAATCAGTGGGACCTCACCTATTGTGCATATTGCAAAGGTACATGTCAAATATATTAAGAGTATAAATGTCTAAACATAGGCTCGGCGCCTGTGGCTCAATGGGCTAAGGCGCCAGCCACGTACACCTGAGCTGGCAGGTTCGAATCCAGCTCCGGCCCGCCAAACAACAATGGTGGCTGCAACCAAAAATGGCCGGGCGTTGTGGCGGGCGCCTGTAGTCCCAGCTACTTGGGAGGCAGAGGCAAGAGACTCGCTTAAGCCCAG
>CAUYRH010058082.1:0-11541 GCA_963574655.1 Perodicticus potto
TCACAACAACCTCCAACTCCTGGGCTCCAGCACTTCTCCTGCCTCTGGCTCCCAAGTAGCTGGGATTACAGCCACCGGCCACAACGCCCGGCCACTTTTTTTGGTTGTAGCCATCATTGTTTGGTGGGCTCGGCTAGATTCGAATCTGCCAGCTCAGGTGGTACGTGGCTGGCGCCTCAGCCCGCTGAGGCGCCGAGCCTAGATTAGCATAACTTTTTGCTAGATAATATACTCAAATGAATACCAAATAAACTCTGGTTTCTTTCATAAATAGGTTGGAATTTTTTAAGCATTCAATAGGGAATAGTTGTTTTCCAAATTGATATCATTAAAAAAGTATAATTATTTGATTTTTGACCCTTTTCTGATAGTTTGTTTATATATATAGTTAGCAGTTTTAAGTCTTCAATAAAGTGGTTTTACTGTACTTAGAAAAAAAAAGAAAAGTCACAAAAGAACTGTAACTGATGTTGACACTAATTGCACCAGTGAATAAAGCAACTAAAGCAATGAAGAGAGTAGCAGATTTTCCTGTTGGCCTAAGTGGACATGTCATGGGAAAGTCTCCATCGGTAGCATACAGTTGCATTGCAAATTCAGGGCTGGGTTGAGATGAAGGGAGTTCGTTTACGTTAGGGTGATAGGGCTATACTCAAGCCCTGACTGATGCAGTTTTTCGTGACAGATGGCTCATTGACAAGCCTGTTATTTTAGCACCTGCTATTAATGGAATCCTGTAGTGACTATGATGAAACATTGAAATGCATTGTTTGATTCTTTTTCTTTTTTTCTTTTTGAGACAGAGTCTCAAGTTGTCTTCCTTGGGTACAATGCCATGGAGTCACAGCTCACAGCAACCTCAAACTCTTAGGCTTAAGCGATTCTCTTGCCTCCACCTCCCAAGAAGCTGAGACTACAGGCGCCTACTACAACGCCCAGCTATTTTTTGGTTGTAGCTGTCATTGTTTGGCAGGCCCGGGCTGGATTCGAACCCACCAGCTTCAGTGTATGTATCTGGCGCCCTAGCTGCTGAGCTATAGGCGCTGAGCCATGCATTGTTTGGTTCTTGTTGAATTAAGTAGTTCTTTGGAACAGAAAGATCAAAACTGGAGAGTTAGAGATTAGGGAAAAATAACATTTTAGATTATTTTTAGTTACTTGTTTTTAAGAAAACTTGTTCTAAAACAAGAGTAACACAGTTGGCTCTCCACAGCACTTTTATTTTTAAACTTTAATATTTTGGTGGTTATTTTTTTTCCTGATTTTGGCCATGCTTTTTGTATATGATGAAATTATGAAAATCTCTGATTTAGCAGAGCTACAACATTAACATTTAGAACAGTGGAAAAGGGCGGCGCCTGTGGCTCAGTGAGTAGGGTGCCAGCCCCATATACCAAGGGTGGCGGATTTGAACCTGGCCCTAGCCCAACTGCAACAAAAAATAGCTGAGTGTTGTGGCGGGCACCTGTAGTCTCAGCTACTCGGGAGGCTGAGGTGAGAGACTCACCTAAGCCCAAGAGCTGGAGGTTGTTGTGAGCTGTGATGCCACAGCACTGTACCGAGGGTGACAGTGAGACTCAATCTCTTAAAAAACAAAAAACAGTGGAATAGTTTTCAATCAGGCTTTGGAAAGCAGAGCGAGTGTCAACTTGTATAATAGAAATTTAGAAATATCAGGAAAAATCTTTTATCCTTTTGTGATTCTGCCTATCTAGCTAGAAAGTGTCTAGAGACAGAGTCTCACTTCGTCACCCTAGGTAGAGTGCTGTGGCATCACAGCTCACAGCAACCTCCAGCTCTTGGGCTTAGATGATTCTCTCGCTTCAGCCTCCCAAGTAGCTGGGACCACAGGCACCCGCCACAACGCCCAGCTATTTTTTGTTGCAGTTTGGCCAGGGCTGGGTTTGAACGCGCTACCCTCCGTATATGGGGCCAGCACTCTACTCACTGAGCCACAGTCGCCACCCATGACTTTAGTTCTTGTATAATATTTACACCTATGGGTAACCATTTCTTACATGTCATTAATAGGATTTTGATACTTTGCTAGGCTTAGACTTTGCTAAAGGCAAGACTGCAGAAAGGTCCCGCTCATACCTAGGGCACTACAAGAGCAAGATGAAGACACATAAGGAGAAGAGTCTGCTTACCTATTTAACAATTTTGAGTAGAATGATTCCTATTGTACATGTATTTAGTTAAGATGCCATCAGATTAAAACCTCAGGTTCTTCCAAGGATATTTTTAGAAGACGTTATTTAGTTTGATATTTTTGACAGTCTTAAAATCATATTCCCCCAAATTTTTGAAAATAATATTTATGGTCAGAAGTAACAGCGTTACCTGAATAATGGTGTTCCGTTTACCAGACAAGTAACAAAAGACTCTGCACGAGGATGCAGGTCTTGATCAGTAGTGGTTTTAATCACTTGAAGCAAATGAGGAGAGCACTGGGAGTATCCTCCAAAGCAGTGTCTCCCTGAGGGAAAGTGGTATGGGTTTTTATGGGATAGAAGAGAAAGAAAAAGATGTCATCACATGTAGGGGTGTAATTTCACTTTATATACGCGTGGTTAGTTCATCATCATCGCACACAAGTTGCATGTTACCGTATATCGCTGTCGCTCCTCCCAGGGTGGAGACTTGGAGGAAAGTTCACTTGAGTATCTGTAGGGGTCTACGGTCTTATCAGGAGCTAGTTTTACTCAACAGAGTAGCCATGGGCCTCAAGAACAGGTTGATTGCTCAAGTCCGCTGAATTCATATATTTTCTGGCAACTCTCGCTTCCTACTTACAAAATGTACTCACTATCATAGAAAAGTGAAAAGATGTACAGAAGAAATAAAGACTAAGATTCAAAAAATCCCGTGTTCTAGGCAGATCTGTTCTTTAATCCCTTGATGGATATCTTTCCAGTTTTTCTATGAATTTTTTGTCTTTGAATATGCTTTTTTCCAAAATTACATCATAATCAAGTATGATGGCCTTCCCTTTTTATGTAACAGCATTTAATTAATATTTTCCCATTTTAATAAATATTGAATTATCAAGTTTTAAAATTGTTAAATAGTATCTTACTTTATATATGTAGAAATACTGTTATTTAGTTGCTTTTTTGTTGTTGTTTTGGTTTTTTTTTTTTTGAGACAGAGTCTCACTTGGTCACCCTCAGTAGAGTGCCAAGGAATTTTAATTTACAGCACCCTCAGGTTCAGGTGATCCTTTTGCCTCAGCCTTCCCCTGTAGCTGGGACTATAGGCACCCGCCACAGTGCCCAGCTATTTTTTAGAGATGGGATCTCGCTCTTGCTCAGGCAGCCCACCCACCTCAGCCTCCCAAGTGTAGTCGCCTTTTTAAACACTTAAATGATATTCCAGTTTTTCACTATTATCGAATAGTGCTGCAAAGAACATCCTTGTGGCAAAATCTTAGCACTTTTTTCTTTCTTTTTTTTTTATTAAATCATAGCTGTGTACATTAATGCAATCATGGGATACAATGTGCTGATATCATATACAATCTAAAATATTTTCATCAAACTGTTTAACATAGCCTTCATGGCATTTTCTTAGTTATTGTGTTAAGACATTTATATTCTGCATTTAGTAAGTTTCACCTATACCCTTCTAAGATGCACCGTAGGTGTGATCCCACCAATTACCCACCCTCCACCGATCCTCCCTCCTGCCCTCCCCTCCCTTGCACCTTTCCCCATATTCTTGGGCTATAATTGGGTTATAGCCTTCATATGAAAGCTGTAAATTAGTTTCATAGTAGGGCTGAGTACATTGGATACTTTTTCTCCCATTCTTGAGATACTTTGCTAAGAAGAATATGTTCTGGTTCCATCCATGTAAACATGAAAGAGGTAAAGTCTCCATCTTTAAGGCTGCATAATATTCCATGGTGTACATATACCACAATTTATTAATCCATTCATGGGTCAGTGGGCACTTGGGCTTCTTCCATGACTTAGCAATTATGAATTGGGAGCACTTTTTTCTTAAGTAGAGAGATTCATTTTAGCCATTTTTTTTTAAATAGAGATCTTATTAAAGTAGATTAAGATGGATAGTGTGTACTGAACACAATTTTAGTTTGGTGACTGTCTTCATAGCAAATGTCATTCATTGTACTATGTCATTCTTAGTGTAGTATAGAGTATTTTGCACATGGCTCTGACTTCACTGGACTTTGGATAGTCGATCAGAGAAAGAGATGCGAATACTAGAAATCATTCTCAATGCTATACCTGTATACATAGTGATGGTGGTATATTTGTTGAATTCTATGAAGTCTTTAATTGGCTATGTGTATGCATTGTTTCATGTTAATGAACATGTATATTCACATAAAGTTCCATTGATTTTATTTATTTATTTATTTATTTTGAGACAGAGTCTCACTATGTCATCCTCGGTAGAGTGCCGTGGCGTCACAGCTTACAGCAACCTTCAACTCTTGGGCTTAAGAGATTCTCTTGCCTCAGCCTTCCAAGTAGCTGGGACTATAGGCGCCAGCCACAATGCCTGGCTGTTTTTTGTTGTTGTTGTTGTAGTTGTCATCATTGTTGTTTGGCAGGCCCAGGCTGGGTTCGAACCCACCAGCCCCAGTGTACGTGGCTGGCACCCTAACAGCTGAGCTATGAGTGCTGAGCCCCATTGATTTTAAAGTAGGAGAACAGAATGACAAGTCTTAATTTTAGTGCCTAAAATATATTTAGCATGAAAATTAGCTTCCTTTATCTGATGTAGTTTTATTGACACTAATAATATGTCATGTTCTTTTATATCATAGAATGTTGATATGATTATAGTTTCATTGTGGTAGAATTCACAATTTTATATATATATATATTTTTTTTTTTTTTTTTTTGAGACAGAGCCTCAAGCTGTCACCCTGGATAGAGTGCCGTGGCATCACAGCTCACAGCAACCCCCAATTCCTGGACTCAAGCGAGTCTCTTGCCTCCGCCTCCCAAGTAGCTGGGACTACAGGCGCCCACCACAATGCCTGGCCATTTTTTGATTGCAGCCGTCATTGTTGTTTGGTGTGCCCGGGCTGGATTCTAACCCACCAGCTCAGGTGTACGTGGCTGGCGCTTTAGCCAGTTAAGCCACAGGTGCCGAGCCTCACAATTATATTTTTAACAATTTCTGTATTAAGCAAAATGCACATCATCTATTTTTCCATTCATAATCCAGGTACTCACTCCAGTAAAGGAATATAAAATATAAAAGGTTCTTTAATTCTAAGGAAAAATAAAATTAGCAACTTTTATTCATTTAAATATATAAAAACAAATGCTTTAAGCTAAGATACTTGTTTCCATTTGATTAATTTTAAAGTAAGCATCTTTTTAATTGGTAAGGCTCAGTAGTGCCATTTTATTTTACAGTATGCACTTTATTTTTCAGAGCATCTAGTGTACTCATGAAACCATACAATATTATAGAAATATTAAGCACAGCTGTTTCAAGAATCAGTAGTTGACAAATAGGATGATTTGTTGCCAACTTTGTAGTAGCGTGAAGACGAATGATGCCAAGAGTTATGTAGTACTGACTTTTTGAGAGATTTAGGAGAGAATATAACTGAGAAAGGACATCTTTGATTCGTAAGGTTTTTTTGTTTTTGTTTTCAAGTGGAAAACATAAGAGGCTTGACTTTGATGCTGAAAATGTTATGACTGTTAAAAAAAAAACAAATAATTTATGTTTCCAAGTGAAAGGGGAAATCCTTAGAAAGGGAGCAAAGAGGCAGAGCAGCTAACTTAATTACTAGGAAGCACTCTCCTTCCATTTGTAAGCCATGTATGGGTACATGCGAGGTCCATGGATGTGTTTAATTTGTGTGCTAGTGTTAGTATTGTGGCTTCTATTTGCTGTATAAGGTCTTTTGGTAAGGGAATGGATAGTATATTGTTAAAAAGTGAACAAATGATACTTCTGAAGTGCTCAGTGCTCACTTGGTGCAGTATTATTGTCTTGTTTTTGTTGTTTTTCTTTGTTGTCTTTTCAGTCTTCCCCACTCTCCAGGACAAAATAAATGGAATCTGACTAAGGGCACCAATTTGATTTGTAAAGTATTAAAAGCAATGATAATTTTTACCATTCCTGGAGGGCAAACATATGTCACCCTTACATAGTTCATTTAGCATTTAGAAAAATTGACTTTTTATTCCTTGTGATTAGAACATCTTTATTCTGCTTTCACTGTTAAGAAATCAGCCAATGTCTTTTTTCCTCTTCTGCTTTTGTGATCATGTAAGTATGTAAATTATTGCTACTGATTAGAATCAAAGTAGATTTGGTCACATGAATATTGGTTACATGGAGATATTTGAAATTTGTGTGATTTAATAGCATTAATCTTTGGGGACACATTTGATACATCTGTCATGTCTTATAGGTATGAGGTCTAACAATTAAGTTCTCAAATTTATCCTAGAAAAATTTTGTTTACCTTGTTGCTAAATACCACTATGCTCACCTTCAAAGTACTCCCTTTGGGAAGCTGACACCAGCACCTAGTCCACCCTTCAAAGCAATTTTAGACTTCTTTCTCTGGAATGACTATCAGAGCTCTTATTGTAGAGCACACAAAAACACCAAACAATAATGAACGCCACTAATCAAGATACCACCACAGGTCAGTACGAACACAGCTGTGAGAGAGTGATATACCAAGGGTATGAAACCTTACCAAGTTGTTTGTATAGTGCTGCCAACATATGCAAATGGTGGCTAATTTGTGAATTTAGACTGATATGATGACAGCTCTGATAGTTATTCTGGAAAACGAGTACCAGTTTCCAAAATTGCTTTGAAGGGTGGACTAGGCACTGGGATCAGTGCATAGCTTCCCAAGGGGAGTACTTCAGCGATGACTGTAGTGATATTCAGTATTTAGCAATGAGGTGTGTACTTTTTCTAGGATGAGTTCATGAACTTAATTGTCAGGCCTTTATATGTTAATGCCCTAGCAGACGCCGTCTTTAATCCCCAAATTTAACTTAGATTTTTAGCTGTGAAATTTCGCTGTTTAATAGTATCACTACTAGGTGAAAATTAATCTAAATATTTCTCAATCTCTGAGGACTTACATGATTTTTTAACATATGCGTAGAACTGCCGTGTACAGTTGTATGGACTTCACTACAGATCTCCAGGGAAAGCCACTCGTGTATACTGCAACACCTATGGTTCCCCCTGGAGTTGTGCAGTGAGGCCACCTACTACACGTAACTTCACTTTCTGTGGTGCTGGTTAATTTAATTGGCATTCTTATTTAAACTGTGTTTTGATTCAACTGAGTATTATTTAAGAGTCTCAAGTAACTTCCAAGAGAATTCCCTTAAGCTTTTATGCTGTGAGTTGTGTGTCTTGTCTGGACTAATTGGAACATACAGAAGGGGATCATAAAGAATATTTGGTCAGTATTGAACATAAAGAATATTTGGTCAGTATTGAAAAATATACAATTTAAGATTTAAATATACCATCAATTTGGAAATAACTGGTTCTTTTTTATTTTTCATGATTTTTGATTCTCAGATACTAACTAGATTTGTTACAGTTCAGTCCACAATTAATTCTGACATTAAGTGTTAAAGTTAACATCAAACTCCACAGATTTAAGGGCTTAGTCCTACAAGACTGCCTGTACTCACTTCAGGCGTCAGTCACAAGTCCTGGGTCCCCAGACCACCCATACTTCTCTTTAACTTAGCTGCAAATTTGGGCCTTCCCATAATCCTCTGTGAGGTTCAGTAATTTGCCAGAATGACTCATAGGACTGAGGAAAACAATTTGCTTACATTTACCACTATATTACAAAGGGCACAACTCAGACACAGCCAGTTTGAAGAGTTGCATAGAGCAAGGTATGGGTGGAGGGAAACAGAGCTTCCATGCCTTCTCCAGTGTACCCTTCCCTCTCCCAATACCTTAATGTGGCCTTTGAGCTAGGAGCTCCCTGAATCCAACTGGCTAGGAGTTTTTATGGAGATTTCATTAGGTAGGCATAATAGATAAGTCATTGGTCATTGTTTGAACTCAATCTGTAGTACCTCACAATCTTTAGTATGTAGAGGGGTGGAGATGAAAGTTCTACCACCTAATCAAGTCTTAACCTTTCTGGTGACCAGCCCCTTCAAGAGTTACCTTATTAGCATGAACTCAGGTAAAATTGATTGGGGATTATTATGAGTAACAAAAGATGCTCCTGTTGCTCAGGAAATTGAGAATCTAGGAGACTTCTGACTTAGGTCTTTCCCTTTTGGTGCTTTTTACTCCTTCTATATTCCTTTCTGTCTAATAAATCCTATCTTACTACTGAAAAAAAAAAAAAAGAAAGAAATTCTGAGGGTCTTAGTTTTGTTCAAAGAACCAAAACAGACACACACCCACACCTACGTATGAACGGTACTGAATAATTTATAATAATGTGTTTTTAAAAACTGGAAAAAATATTCAACAATAGAGGATTGATTAAACAATGAAATAATAACGTATGACAATTAAAGTTGTTATGTGTATATATAGATATAGAAAGGAGATTGTATAAACAGTTTTGAACTTGATTAGCAAATTCCACAGTTTCCAAATGCAAGTATTTGTTGGTAGCAAATCCTACCAGCAGGAGAAAAGAATTCTAGAATGCTGCCAGCAGTAGAGGCAGTCTACAATTTGTGAAAGAGTTGTGTTCCAAAAGTTGGCTGTTTGAAATTCTGAACACAGTTTCCCAAAGAAACAGTGTTTATAAACATTCTGGGCCCAAGTCAGCTTAGTACAGCATTAATTTTACCCATGGAATTTTGGGAAGTGTATGTATTTAAAAATAAATTCTTATATTTATAACAATTTTGTGGGTCAACTACATCTTGAGTTCTAACTAGAACCACCTCTTCCTTTAGTAGAGTTGGGAAGTGGGAGAATATGTTGAGATAGCATAGCTTCAGATGTTAATTAAATTTCTGGCCATTGGCAGCTCGTTAACTAAGTCTTAAGAAGATAGGTTTCTATGTTCCATTTAATTCCAGGATAATAGGATGGAAGTAAGATTTTCTTCCTGAGTTAGGAACAGCTTGTCTTTGCTTCTTTTTTATTTATTACTTCTAAAAGCAATATATATGCATTTAAAAATAAATACCTAATTAAACGTAAATGATACTGTCCTCAGCTTGACTATTAAATAGTTCAGAAAAGTGTGTGTATTTGTATATATGTACAACACAGATAAAGCAAGTGTGGCCAGAAAAGTTAGCAATCAGTGAATGTAGATGAAGTATGTAAGGTTGTTCATGTTTTTTCAACTTTTTGTAAGTTAGAAAATTTCAAAGCAAAAAGGTGGGGATGTAAAAACATGGGCAGGAATATTCCCTTTTATCTTCAATCCCTAGCCCTATTTTCTTCAAAGATAAAATCTCTGTTTATTGTAATATATATATATATATTCCCTCTTTTCAAGTATTTTTAAATCCATTTACAAAAAGTATAATTTTCACATAAATGGAATCACGGTATAAATAGAATTATGCTAATTTACTGATATTCTACTTGTTTTTTATATTTAACATATATGTACATTTGTATTCTAATTGCTGTTTTACAAATGACCAACAAACTTAGAGATTTAAAAACAATATACATTTGGGCGGTGCCTGTGGCTCATCGAATAGGACGCTGGCCCCATATACTGAAGGTGGCGGGTTCAAACCCGGCCTCAGCTGACCTGCAAAACAGAAAAATAGCCGGGCGTTGTGGCGGGCGCCTATAGTCCCAGCTGCTCCGGAGGCTGAGGCAAGAGAATCGTCTAAGCCTGGGAGTTGGAGGTTGCTGTGAGCTCTGTGACGCCACAGCACTCTACTGAGGGCGATAAAGTAAGACTCTGTCTCTACAAAAAAAAAAAAATACACATTTATTAAAGTTCTGAAGGTCAGAATTCTGAAGTGGGTATTTGTCATTGAGCAAAAATCAAGGTGTTAGCTGAGCTTCATTTCTTCTGGAAGCTTAAGTTTCTTGTCTTTTCTGGTTTCTAGAAGCCTATATTCCTTGTTTTATGGTCTTTATTCCATCTTCTAAAGTAATGCTATAGCATCTTTAGGTATCTCTTTCTCTGATTCTTCTGCCTCTCTAATACTTATTACATTGGACCTACCTGGATAATCTCCAGCGCAAGATCCAGGAATTAGGACGTGGGCATTTTTGGAGGGCCATTATTTTGCCTATTGCACAGTATATTGTGGCTATCTTGCTTTATCATTATAACATTAATCTAATATTCTTTTTAATAACTGGATAGAACTGATGTAAAATTTATTTAACCACTCATCTAATGCATATTTAGGTTTCCCATTTTGTGCTACAATAACAAATTAGACTTGTGGACATTTTTGTACATATTTGTGTGAATATGTGAGCATGTCTGTGGGATGTGTTTCTAAAACTGAAATTGCTGTCTCATTGAAATAATAAAAAGAAATGGAAGCACAGAGAAAAAGCTAATAAACCTGGAAAATGCTAGAAACTGGGAACGGATACTAAAAATTTTATCTCTACAAGACTGTGTTAGAGAGATTTCATTGCACTCTTAGCAATCAATTCTCATTCTCAATTAAAAAAAAATTATCTTAAGTGTTAGTTAATGCCCACCCCAGCACTACTCTCCCTCCAACAGAGCCTCATGAAAACCATAAACTCAAAGCTACAAGTATTCAGAACAAGGGAACCAAATGATGGAAGCAAACCTAAATTTTGATTCAACTTCAGGTTCCTTTGTCAGACGTCTCCTACTCAGTTCAGTATGGTGTTGGTTTTCCCCAGGGCTCCGTGGCTTCAGTTACCATCCATTTGGTAACAGCTCCTAATCTCAGTCCGATCCAGTCACCACCACTTTCTTTGTGTACTTAAAGTTTAAGAATCCTTAAATCACAAAGAGAGGAAAGCTTTAAAAACATTTTTTTTTTCCTTCTTTTTTGCTAGGGCAAATCTATGGATTTGCTGATAATGTGAAATGGCATCAAGTATGGTTTATCCACCACTTCTGTCATTCAGGGTTTAAAAGCACTTTTGCCTATCAGGATAAAGTGTTTCTTTTGATCAACCACCTTTTGGCTAACCTTCCTTACCATTTTAGGTTGAATTCTCTTACCCGCCCCTGATTCCAGGAGATGGACATGACAGCCACACTTTACCAGAAGAGTGGAAGTATTTGCCCTTCCTTGCCTTACCAGATGGCGCTCACAACTACCAGGAAGGTATGTAACAAGGAAGTGAAGCAATTAGGTGCCATTTTGGCAAAAATTTGCTAAGACATGTTAGATTTTATATACTTCAGTAACTTAACGGCCGTTAGCCTATCATGACTATTTATGAAGTATTTAAAGACTTGTTTAGAGATGACCAGTCATGCACTAGAGCACCTCCAGAGTAGTGCTAGGGTGTTTTTTGTTTATTTGGGGGGTTTTTTGTTTGTTTTTTTTGTTGTTGTTGTTTTGAGACAGAGCCTCAAGCCATCACCCTGGATAGAGTGCTGTG
>CAUYRH010058084.1:0-23648 GCA_963574655.1 Perodicticus potto
AATTCAGTCATGGAGTACAATGTGCGGGCTTCACATACAATCGGAGATATTTTTATCAACCTGATTGATATAACATTCATGATATTTTCTCATTTACTATGTGAAAACAATTTTGATCCGTATTTAGAAGTTTTCTCCTGACCTTTCACATATGCACTTTCTTTGAATAAACTCTCTACCCCGTCTCTCACCACCTCTTCTTTAAAATCAATATCTCTCAGATTTGCCCTTTTGGAGCTATTTTCTCAATTTTGAGAAATTAGGCTTGTTTCATTCATTTTTCTTTTCTTTTTCCCCCTCAAGATTGTGCATTTTCATATAGCTTATCTTTAAGCTCACTAGTTCTTTCTTCTGCTTGATTTATTCTGCTTTTAAGAGACTCTGATGCATTTTTAATTTTGTCAGTTGAATTTTTCAGCTTCAGAATTTGAGTTTTGAGACTCTGATGCATTTTTCATTTTGTCAGTTGAATTTTTCAGCTTTGGAATTTGAGTTTTTAAATAATTTAATTAAGATCTTACTCTGTTGCCCAGGTTGGGGTGCAGTGTTACAATCATAGCTTAGTTTGAGTTATCTCAAACTCCTGGGCTCAAGCATCCTCCTGCCTCAGCCTCTTGAGTAGCTTGGACATGGCCCAGGATACCATGCCTAGCTAAGTTTTGGATTTTTTGAAGAGGCAGGGTACTGCTTTGTTGCCCAGGCTGGCTTCAACCACTGCGGGTTTTAGTGTTTCTCCTGCCTTAGCCTCCCAAAGTGCTGAGATTGCAGATATGAGCCACTACGCAAAGCCTTTTTGGTTTTTGTTTTTATTTCAATCCCTTTATTAGAGTTATCTGGTAGGATTCTGAATTCCTTTTCTGTGTTATTTTGAAGTTCATTGAGATACCCCAAAATAGCTATTTTCAATTCTCTATCTGAAAGGTGGCATATCTTTGTTACTCTAGGATTGGTCACTGGTGCCCTGTTTAGTACGGTGAGATTATGTTTTCCTGGATTTTCTGGATGCTTGAGGAATATTGGTCCAAGTCTGGGCATTGACTAGTTCAGTATTTATTCTAATCTTTGCTTGTTCACAGGTTCGTTTGTACCTGTCTTCTTGAGAAGGTTTTCCAAGTATTCAAAGGTATTAGAGTGCTGTGGTCTAAGCATTTGGTCACTGCAGTCATAGCAGCATTGGGGATGCCCCACTCCCAGTAATATTTGAGTCCTGCAGACTCTTGGAGGTACCATCTTAGTGGGCTTGTGTAGGATATGAAAGAATTCCCTCGATTACCAGACAGGGTCTCTTGTTTTCTTCCCTCACTTTCCCCCAAGCAGAAGGAGCGTCACTCTGTGCTGGCCTGTTCTGTTAGAGCAGGGGTGATGTGAGTCCTCCCACGGCTACCATAGCTGGGGATGTGCTGGGTCACACCTACAGCCAGCACTGTACCCATGACAGATACCATCTGGCTACTGCTAATGTTTATTTGTGGCCCAAGGGCTCTTTAGTCAGTAAGTGCTAAACATTGCCAGGACTGGGTCCTTCCCTTAAGAACAGTGGCTTCCCTTCTAGAAATGCTGTTAGGAACTAAGGCCTGGAACTGGGGGCTTTAGGAGACTGATTGGTACTTTATTTTACTCTGACTGAGCTAGTCTCTAAGTGGCAAGACAGAGTCCTCTGTTCTGTTGCTTTCCTTAAGGAAACTCAGTCCCTGGGCAGTACTCCCTGGAGTTGAGGGAGAAGTGATACAGGCCTCCCTTGGCCTCCACTGCTGGTGTCTTACTAAGTCATGTGTACTCTGAGTCCACTGTCTTTGAGTCCAGTTCAACATCAGGACTTGCCCAGGGGCTGCAGTCTTTGTGGTCTGACTGCCTTTTAAGTTTATTCTGGGCTCCAGGCCACTTTCAGTCAGCTAGTGGTCGAGCTAGCTGCAGCTCACGTTCCCGTGGCTGGGATGGAGGATTCCTCTCTGGCTGGAGCTGGTCTAAATGTTCCCTCTGTGGATGTTGGCAAAATTCTGCCTTGTGTTGTGTTCTGCTGTGATAGGGTAGCCCTGAGTTCCATTGCGAAGTCTCACATTCACTTCACTGTTCCGTGCTAGGCCCACAGATTCTCTCTCTGCAAGCCTTTGGTGGAAAAGGGTGGTGAAGGCAATGCAGGCTGTCTTCCCCTCCTCTTAATATAATGTCAGAAGCAGGTACTGTGATTGCTCACCTGATTTTTGTTTCTTATGAGGGTGTTTTCTTACATGGATCATTGTTCAATATGCTGTTCTTGTAGAGGATAATCTTTGGAGGTTTTTTTTCTGGCCACTGTGCTCTGCTTTCTCCACCTTTTGCCCCAAATAGTCAATAATTTTAAATAATTTTCTTGGAGAACTTGAAAATTGCTTAAATAACTGTTGGCTGTGAGTGAAAGTGGTAATAGTGCTATATGGAAGAATTCTGTAAAATTTTGAATGTTTTTGCTCTCAATGTGTAACCTAGTCATCACTAAAATTTTACTTTATTTAAGCTTTTTATCACACTCTGATTCCATAAATGCGTTTTGCTTTGAGCTGACCACCTTTCCTCCCTTCTGTATACAAAATTCTGCATATCTCCATCTTGTCTTTCTTCTTTATTCTTCTTCAGAGGAAGCCTGTCCTTCTCCCTTCCCAATGTTGAGGATCTGTCTGCACTCTAACTCCTTCTGCTTCTTGTCACTAGATATGACTCTGCCAGTTGTGCCTTCTCTTATGAAAGTTGCACCCCTTTTGCTTCCCTCCACATGAGCCTCTCCCTGACTACACAGACTGCTTGAGTGTCCTCACAACATGGTGGCTGGCTTCCCCCAGAGGAAGCCAGCTGGGAGAGGAGCAAGCCAGGCAGTAGCTGTCCTTTAATGACATAGGCTTGGCGGTCACTTCTGACACATCCTCTTCAGTAGAAGTGAGTCACTAGGCCAGGCCCTTTTTCAGGTTGTGGGGAATAATAGTCTACCTTGTGAAGTAAGGAGTTGTCAAAACATTTGTGGACATATTTTAAAATCACCACAGGAGTATTGGGAATAGTATCCCAGATTCAGTGCAATAAGAGTGAGTTTCTATAAGTTCATTTGTTTTCAAAAGGTCATACATGTGCGTGGTACAAAATTCTGTGGGGAGATAAGTCTGTCTTCCACTCCATACTCTGACTCCCATACATAGATACTCCCTAAACACAGCCATTATTACTACCACTTTGTATATTTTAGAGGGATCCCAACCCCATGTTGATACAGGAATATATATATGTATGTATAAACGTGTATGTGTATTTTTTGTGTGTAATTGTCTTAAGTATGGGTATGTATTCAAGAAGAGAAATCTTAATGAGGAGATCATGGGCAAGGGCTCTGGCTACACTGGTGACCAGGTTCTGCCTGGCAGGCAGCAGTCCCTTGGATGAGTGAAGATGTTTCCTCTCTGAGACAGGACAGAAGACCTGAATATTATTGGTTGATCATCACAATTACAAAGGAAGCTATTTTTAAAAAGTTAGTTCTTTGGCCTCCACTCTTAGAGATTTTGATCTGGTAGATTGTGAGTGGGCTCCAGGAATTTTTATGTTAAACATTTTATAAGAATAAAAGGGTACACCTTCTGTGGAGATAATTTCATAGTATATTTAAAAATTATACCTGATCCTAAAGTCTTGCGGGTATTTATAGGTTTTTCTCCAATAGTTCAAGTACCAGTGTATTAAATAACATGTGTGTATGTTGAGATTTCTTCATTTGTATCTATTTATATTTAGTTTCCATGACTTTGTTAGAGTATGAAGATTACTGTTGCTGTTGAGTTCAATTTTTATTCCATGGTGGTCCAAGAAGATAGAAGGAATAATTTCTATTCTTTTAAATTTGCTGAGGTTAGACTTGTGTCCTAAGATATGATCAATTTTGGAGGATGATCCATGGGCTGATGAGAAGAATATGTATTCAGTTTTATTAGGATGCACTGTTCTGTAAATGTTAAGTCCCTTTGTTTTATGGTCAAATTTAAGTCTATTATTTCTTTGTTTAGTTTCTTCTTGGAGGATCTATCTAGAACTGACAAAGGGGATTTAAAATTTCCAACTATTATAGTGCAGGAAGATATCAAATTGTTTAGACCTGTTAGGGTTTGTTTTATAAATTGAGAAGCATTCAGGTAGGGCATGTAAATGTTAACTATTGAAATCTCTTCATGTTAAGTGTTTCCCTTGATAAATATGTAGTGTCCATCCTTGTCTTTCCTTATTTTTGTTGCTTTAGTCTAATTATATCTGCAAATAAGATCCCAGTAGTCTCTGCTTTTTTCTAATTTCCATTTGCCTGGATTACTGTTTTTCATTCCTTTACTCTGAGTCTTGCTTTTATTCTTTGAGGGAAGATGTATCTTTTAGAGGGAACAGATATCTGGTCTGAGTTTTTTATATCCAGTCAGCCAATCTGTGCCTTTTTAGAGAAGAATTTAAGCCATTCACATTAATTGAGAGAATTGATAGGTATGGCAGTGCTTTGGTCGTCTTGTTTTTCAAAGGTCCAGTGCATATTTTTAACCTTTCACCATTGTGGAAGTTAGGTTATTTTCTTTACATTCTGGATGAGTTTACTTTGGTAGTGGACCATCATGCTGGTCATTATGAAGAATGGATGTAAGTTACTTCCTGGAGAGCTGGTCTAGTTATTGTAAATTTCCTTAGCATATGGATATCAGTAGAGTATTTGATTTCTCCATCACAAATGAAACTCAGTTGTAGCGGGATAAAGTATCCTGGGCTGAAATTTGTTTTGTTTTTGAAGGTTAAAGGTCAATGACCATCCTCTTCTGGCTTGAAAAGTTTCTGTGGAAAGATATGTAGTCATCCTGATATTTTTCCCTATGTAGGTAATACTTGCTTACACCTGGATGCTTGAAGAATTTTCTCCTTCATTATTAAGTTTGGCAAAGTTAATTACAATGTGTCTGGGAGATGCTTTATTTGTACTGAGTTTGGCTGGGATTTTGAAACTGCCTGAATTTCTGTATCTCTTGCAATGCTTGGAAAATTCTACACAATAATGTCTTGGAGAAGAGCATCTGTGCCTTTAGGACCATCCTCTTCTCCTTCAGGAATCCCTATAATTTAGATGTTTGATATTTTGTAATGATTCCATAACTCTCTCAGGGAATATTCTGTTCTTGTTCTCCTTTTTTTCTGCCTCTTTGGAATGGTTGGAATAGTTCTAAAGTCTTATCTTCAATTTCCGAGATTCTTTCTTCTCCCTGTTCAGCTCTATTACTGAATGTCTCTACTGTATTCTGAAGCTCCTAGAATGCCAGTTTCAATTCCTTAAGCTTTGCTATATCTTTTCTCATTATGTCCCATATCCTTGGTTGTTTTGTTTTTGAATTCATTAACTTCTTGAGACAACTTCTGAACTACATTTTGGATTTCTATTTCCATCTTTTCCTACATTCTGTTCATCTTATTTGCCATCCATATTCTGAATTCTATTTCTGACATTTCAGACATTTATCTATGGATAGTATATTCTGTTGTATTTCCTTTGTAATCCCTTTAGGGAGTTGATCTGCTCCGATTTTTCATGTTGCCAGAGTTCTTCCACTGGTTCCTCCTCATGAGTATTTTCAGCTATTTGGCAGTTAAAGCTGGTGGGGTGAGACTGGATGGGGGGCCCTAGGAACTAGAGATAACCAACCCTTCTCCAGTGAGCTGGGGCTGTGATTGTGACTTTTCCCCTACTGGCTTGAAAAGGTCCCTTTCAGAGCTGCAGCCAGAGACTCTGAGGTTTGGCTTATTGAAATAATGCAAGCTGGCTCTGTCTTGATGTCAGCCAACCTCTACCCAATCCTACAGAGTCTCGGTATTAGGCTAGAATCTCAGCTGCGGAAAGATATAAACACCTGCCATGGTCCACCCCCTGCCAGAGATAGCTGGAGGAGGAGAATCTGGCCATCTGCTGCAAATACCACCACCACTCAATCTCGGAGGGTTGCCAGGTGGACAGCCCAGGCCAAAAGTTCCAATTAGATTGACCCAGGCAGTACAAACATTGCTCACCCAAAAGAGTTCAAAAGGTTGCCAAGGGGTCAGAAAACAGAAATCCACAGGCAGATCCATCTGCAAATCCTGAAGGGTTGGAGCAGGGTCCCCTCCAGTGGGAAAGGGCAACAGGAAAGTTCATCCACCAAAGTCAGAACTGCAGGGTTGCTGTCTCCGTGCCCACCACTGTTTCAACCCACACCACTGACTCTACGCATGCCATCATTTCTGTGTGCCAGTATCTCCCTGTGCCTCCTGGTTCCACATGTGCCACAGTTTCCACACTGCTGTTTGGTGGTCCACACAATGCCTGGGACTCTCAGTGAATTCGTCAAACAGGCTCTGCAGGGGGACAGTCTTTGAAGCAACCAGGATAGTCGGGGGGAAAGGGTGAACTGTGTGCTCAGAATTGTGGAGAAAATATTTGTCTGTTTTGTGCCTGGCAGGATGATGCCATGGCTCAGAGGTGGGACCTCCTTGGAGGAGGAGGAGCGGGGTTTAGCTGCTTTCTCTGTGGGTAATGTGAGAGGTGCTTTGTTCCCTGCTTGCTTACAGAGAGCCCCCTGTGGACCTCCCGCTTGGAGGAGGGGTCTCCATCCTCTCAACAATGGATGGGTTCGATACATGGTCATCGTTGTCTTTCTTCTTTGTCCTTGGAGTTACAGCTTGTCTCAGCAGAGGTGCTGTGCACTTCTCTATCTTCTTTCCATTTTCAGCTCCCCTCCTTTGGCTTCACTGAGCTGACTTCAGTCCAACATCTCTCCCTCTGGACAGGAGGCTCTGGCGAAAGAGCCAGACACTTTTCAAAACTATCACCTTTCATATTTTCACAACTATTTCTATGAGAGGACAGATCCCATCTTGCTCCCTTTGTTCCTCTATTCATGTACTCATTCAGCAAATGTGATGAAATATTAGTAAGGGCCAAACACTGTTCTAAGTGCTGGGGGGAAGTGCTTCCTCGGGAAGGAAACATTGAGGGGCCTGATGTTGTGTAGTGTTGACAGGACAGGCAGACAGTAAATAGACAACACAGTAGATCGTGTGACTGGTTAAACTAAAACAGACTGATGTGAAGGTGAGTCAGGGAGTGCTGTGTTGGGTGGTTTTCCCGAGGGACAGAGGGCTTCCAGGAGGAGGTGATGTCTGCAGTAGGACCTGCCTGAGGAGAAGCAGGAAGCCGTGTGAGGATCTGGCACCGAGTTCCAGGTGGGCACAGCAAGTGCGGAGGTGCTAAGGAGCCCCTTGCTGGGTGTCTCTGAGGGACAGTGAGGGCCACTGCGGCCAGTGAGGTGAGCAGGGAGAGACAGCTGGAGAAGGTGAGGTTGGAGAGCTGGAGGGGGCTGGATGGCGCAGGGTCTTGTAGGACACCGTGAGGACTTTGAAACTCATGTAATGCCCTGGGAAGCTAGTGGTGTCTGGAGCAGGGCGGTGATGAGTTCTTAGCCATGACCTCATAGGCAGCATCTTGGGGTGCCTCACATTTAGCGTGTCTCAGCCTAAACTCCCTTGAACTTGTGCTTCTGTTATTTTGTGGTGAATGGCTCTGCTCGTGGTGCTGCCAGAAGTGGAGATTTGACATCCAGGCTCTTCTTTTTCTTTTTGAGACAGAGTCTCACTTTATTGCTCTTGGTAGAGTGCTGTGGCTTCACAGCTCACAGCAACCTCCAACTCCTGGGCTTAGGCGATTCTCTTGTCTCAGCCTCCCGAGTAGCTGGAACTACAGGGGCCCGTCACAACACCCGGCTATTTTTTTGTTGCAGTTTGGCCGGGGCCGGGTTTGAACCCACCACCCTCGGTATATGGGGCCGGTGCCCTACTTTCTGAGCCACAGGTGCCACCCCAGGCTCTTCTTTATTGTTGTCCATGGCTGTTCTGTTACCAGAACAGATGGATCCCACTCAGATCATTTTGAGTTCTACTTTATTTCTTCATATTTACTATTATGGTTAAGCTACAGTTGCCTTATTCAGTAAATTGACACTTCTTGACTGCCTCCTATGTGCCAGGCATTATTCTATGTACTGGAGATACAGTGGTAAAGAAGCCCTCTTGGAACCTGTTGTCTGTTAAGAAAGACAATTGTGGCAGATGCCTGGAGTCCTAGCTACTTGGGAGGCTGAGGCAAGAGAATCACTTGAGCCCAAGAATTTGAGCTGTGACACCACAGCACTTTACCCACGGCGACAAAGTGAGACTCTGTCTCAAAAAGGTAAAAGAAAAAGACAAGTAAAGAAACTCTGAGGAAATGTGCTAAGTGCCATGGTAAGGGAAGCTCTGTGCATGGAAGTGCCCCTCACCTCTCCTGGGATAGGGGTGGGTGGGTGGTGTTGGGAGGTATCTTGGGAAAAGACATCTACACTGAGACCTGAGGGGCATAGCGGTGGTTGGAAGGCTGTTTGGGGTATGAGGTGAGACAAAAGCAAGCAGGTAAGTCTATGCATGGCTTGGTTAGGATGGGAGGTCAGCTGGTCAGATGGGGTTGAGGTGAGGAAGCTCTTTGGACTTCATCTTTAGGACAGGGGGAGTCACTGAAGGGTTATAAGCAGGGAGAGCTGGGTCATGCAGGCGTTTTAGGGCCCATATGGACAGTGGGTTTGGGGGTAGAAAGACTGGAGCCACTATATTGATTACAGCAAATGCAGTAATCTTCGCAGCTACCAGTGAAATGTGGGCGAGTCAGTTACTGGATTTCCAGATACCTAAACTAATTTAGCAGATCAGTGCAGTTGTGGTATAGTAGCAGCCCCTAGTTCCCAGCTATGCTATGGCAGAATCTTTTTGGAAACCTAATTTTTAAATATATTAGTGGGAATTTCTTCAGAATATGAAGGCTTTATTGAATGAGTCTGAAATGAATTTCATTTAAATATTAAATTAATTGAAAGTCATGCTTCTGAATATTTTTCCATAGATTTCATGGTCCCTGAGAAATTTCATTTTTGCCTCATTTTAGTATTAACAATAAATGCCAATAATAGAGGAGGTGGTAATGAGGGAAATGCCACTGGGAAGTGTGGGCTTTGGGCCATGCAGGAAACGGTCACATTAATATGTGAGAGGAGTCTCGAGGCAGAGGCAGGAGGGGTGGCTTGATGGTGTTTTTGCTGGGAATGGGACTGACTGTGGGAGAGGAAGCAGTTCCACTTAGCGGTGGGAACAGCACTCAGACTCCAGTTTTCCACTCCGTGGTTTGCTTTTAATTAGGCTCTTTGGAGTTTTGAACGTCCTTATGAAGAGGTCATTTGTCCCTTCATTTGTACAACAGTTTGTACCCATCTGTCACACAAATATTTGTTGACACTGTGCATTAGGCATGGCCTGACAAAAAAACATGGATTTTGCAAATAAAATAGGCCTCAGCATCGTCTTAAGTCTAAAAGGAGAGGTAAGATGAGGGACTGGGTCTCTTTATAAAGCTTTTCAGTAAACAGCGGTGTGCCGGGCTGGGTCCTGAACACTTTTCCAGCATTAACCCACTCAGTCCTCATGGCTGAGGACACCAGCTCTATTTGGTAGGAGCTGTTGTCATTAACATTTTACACATGAGGGAACCAGACACGGAAGGGGAGTCACTTGCATATGTCACCCAGCTGTTCAGTGGCAGAGCTAGATTTGAATCTACCACTGTAGCCTCAAGGTCAGATTTTGGGGACGTACAGCAGAAACGTGAAAGGAAGCTGTGTCCAATGGTTTTATGTGCTCATAGGCTAAATGTGGGTGACTGGGAAGGCTTTTAATCTACTTTAACTCTCTAGGAGACCCCTAACATACATGGAAAATGAAAGAGAACAAAGAAAACAATCCTTTTTTAAATACATGACTTTAGTTTCTGCTATGAATTTCTAAAACCATCCTTTAAAGAAAACAATAACTTAGTTTTGTCTCTCAGGAAATAAAACAACACACAACACAGTTTCTTCTTTGATTAATCTGTCACTTTCAAGTTTATCATTTTTTAACACTTTATAGAAAAGGCAAAGTGGGATGTTTGGGCAGATCTGAAGCTGTTGTAAATCAAGGCCTGCAGTGTCGTTCCCTTTTCCTCTGTTTAGGACTGTCCTGCTGTGGCTCACGCCAGGGCACATTTTGTGGAGTGCGTCATCGGTTTGAGTGCTTGCTTTTCTGCCACTGGGCGGCCTTCCTTGCTGGAGCAGGGAGCGCCATGCTTTTTGGTAGAGTGGCTTCTTTATTTTTGCTTTGTCAGAGCTCTGTGATCTTGCTGTGTGTTAGGGTATGTAAGAGACAGACAGGAAGGGGTTTGGTGGAGAGCTGTGCTTGGCTGCTGGCCCTGCAGAGATCAGCTAGAGGGGAGCCAAAGTCAAGGACGCGGAGTGCAGTGTCTGCCTGTGCTGGTATGTGAGGAGGATTGGAAGAGTTGGAGAAGAATTGGAGAGTGAGTGATTTGGCTGCCCTTTGGGAAGGTTTGATAAAGCACTGCTCCTCTGTTTGGGTTCTTTCCTTGCTGTTTGTGACACAAGCTCAGATTCCCAGCACGGTTGGGGTTGCAGAGACAAGGATGCACAGACTGGATGGCTTCCCAGAATCTGGAAAGTCACATCTTCATAGTTTGCCCTCGTTATTTTTCTTGGAGAAAAACTTTCCCCCAGAATATTGTGTGTGGGAGGAGAGAACCATGTTTAAATATCATCATAAAACTTAATGAAGGATCAGACGTGTGTGATTCTTTGCATCCTTCTCAGTTTTGGATGCCAGTTTTCCGAAAGGAGAAGTAGTGCATATGTAAATGGCTTTGCCGCAATAAGGCACTGAACAAACAATTGATTGTCATCTTGCTTCCAGAGGATGCTGAATTTAGAGCTATCTTCCTGTGTATTTGCAAAATGTAATTAGAAATTAAGTTCTAGGAGAAAAACGTGTTTTAAGTGAAAGAATCAAAGCCAGCACATCTTGTTCCTATTTTTATTTTTAAAGAAAAATTACAAACAAAACATTGAAGCCGTTTTCGTACAGTATAGAACCTCCATAGATGACCATCTCCCTATATTCATCACTTCCTTCAGTTAATCTAATTTTCGTAGACCAGACACATGCCGCATGTGTACAATGGACGTTCCTTATGTTGACCACCTTCTTATGTTCACCAGTTTGTTATAGTCCCTTCGGTGGTCAACTTACAGAGGTTCTAATATATTTTCTGAAATCATGCATCTGTCCATTGGATTATAAATGGAGTGGTCATGCAATTTAATGTAGAAGCCAGGACACTTTGGAGAGTGAAAGGGGGCACGTAATGGATTGGAAACAGTAGGTCAGCCGGTGTAAAGTGCGATTACCTTGTACAAACCAGGAACTTTGACCCATGGTATAAGAAGGCTTGCTAAGGAATGAATATTAAGAGGAAAATGAAATAAAGAATTAAAAATTTTATTTAATATTGAAGAGAATTACTGTTGGTCCTAGGATTTCATTTTACCCTATTTATAAACTAATACCCTACTGTTACTAATAAGCCTGTATTTTGCTTTATGAATGCTGTCAGAAGACAGAGAACTCTTGGGTTAGAGACAAAGGGGCTTATAATTCCTGCACGGCAAGCAGCATGGGTGTCAGCATATTTATGTCAGTTTCCTCTGCCCCACAGATCCCCACAGGGCCCTTGATAGGGACCAGGTGGGTGCCGTGCACTGTATTTACGTCACTCGAATCACAGCAGAGTTACCCACGGGGGGGCTGCCTCCACTTTCATGGTGAGCAGTAAGTGAGCCTAGTCTCTGCTGGGAGGGAGGGGATGGAGAAAGGAGAGACATCAGCTCATCTCTCAAGGTCACCAGCTGCATAAACCTGAGGAAGTGGCCTGGCTGAAAGGTAGTCAGGGCCTTGCGGTCTTGGCACACCAGACGACGTGTAGGAGCGCAACGGCCCAGGGACCCTGTGTCTCCCAGAGGTTCTGTGTCATGAGATGCACTGCCTTTATGATTTCAGGCTCATGCTCATTGCATCAAAGCAGGTACTGAAGACAGGCTGTTGAGGAGAGGCTTGTGGAATTCCAAAGGGAATCTTTATGGTGATAAACTTTTTGTTGTTTTTGTTGTTGAGACGGAGTCCTGCTCTATGCCCTGAGCAGAGTGCAATGGCGTCATAGCTCACTGCAACCTCAGACTCAGGCTGTCGGCATCCTGCTGCCTCAGCCTCTGGAACTTCTTGAGAAAGTGATCCAAGAATTAAAAAAAAACCCAAATTCTTTACTGTGTTCCCAAGCCAAGTATGAGGTTAAATTATGAGGCTTCCTACTTTATTGCAGGTTGGCATTTATTTTCTTAACAGTTCCGTGACATATTCATTTGTAGATAAAGTAGGAAGTTTATCTACAAAGTTAGAGCAATTTGAGTTGTGCTGAGTTACCAAGCACAGTAGTCCCACCTTATCAATTCAGTAACATTTGGGGTGTGATGTGTGAGAAGGGCCATTTGTGGAAGACATAATCTGCTACAGTAGGGATTATGGTGAAATTTCAGAGGATTATTTGCCAGGCAGGGTTAGCTTTCCTCAGGATTGTGGAGTTTTATGCTTGAGGCCTCTCTCTGCCAGTTGAGGCTGGGCTGTCCTGGGTACTTAATACCCTCACCTCTCCCAGAGGCTCTCTCTTCAGGGTCTCATTTGCAAGGTAACCAGCTAAGGTTCTCTTTCACGCTCATCGAACTTTGCTTTTCACAAGCATTTCCACTTCTCTGCTCTGCATCTTATTATTTTAATCAACTAAAAACAAAATTAGCTGGGCAGGGTGGTGGGTACCTGTAGTCCCAGCTACTCTGGAGACTTAGGTGGATCACCTGAGCGTGAGAGTTCAAGGTCGCTGTGAGCTATGGTTGTGCCACTGCACTCCAGCCTGGGTGACGGAGTGAAACTCTATCCTAAAGTCAGTGGTAATCCTGCGGGCAGGTGCTTTCCGAGCCGCCACCTCCTGCCTTCCTGACTGTTCTGTGCAGCACCACAGATGCTTACATCTGTACAGATTTAACCAAGGCAACTTTCTCTCCTTTGTAGGGGCCTCTGCTGCATTCACCTGTGCTGGGTCCCACTAAGGCCGTCTTAGACATAGCCCATCAGTTCTATCTAGGGGTTCTACTGAAGAACCAACTGCATCTCAAACCCAAGTTTGTTGCTCATTTAGAGGCTGTTTGTCATTTTCCAAGTCTGATTTGATTGTGTATTTATTTTTCCTTTGCATAAGGATATTAGAACCTGACTTCCTTGGAACCTTGCGATACCGGTGTTTCAGGTTCTTGGTCTCTGCGATTCAAAGAATGAATCTATGGACCACAGATCAGTGGTAAGACAGGATTTATTCACAGAAAGAAAGAATACAAAAGCCAAAGCTCCTGGCAGAGAGAACCCAGGTGGGGGAACAACCTCTCTTGCTCCCTTTCCAAGTCCGTCTTGGGGTCTCTGCTCAGGGGTATATATAGTTGCAGGAGGGTTGTTTTGACAGAACTCAGTGTTTACTTTTAGGGCCTGGGTCTTCTAAAGTTATAGCCAGCTGTCCCTTTAGCAATGGGGGTACTCTCAGGCCTTAGAAACGCATATGAAATTGACCAGCCCTAGAAAAGGTAGGTTTTTCCCTTCAGCCAGAAGGGCAGGGGGGAAGGAGACACCAAGGTGCCATTTTCTCTCCCCTCCAGCCAGCTGGTTCCCCCGGCTGCCACAGGGCTAAGGTGGCAAGTCTTGGTGCCACCTGTCCTGTATCACTGGGAATCCACTGTGTCTGTGACTCACACATCAGTCATTTACGTGTGCTCTCTGCTAGACACTGTCCTGGGTACACAGCTGGGCAGGGATAGTATAAAAACCTCACCTTGTGCTTCTCTTTTACCCTGTGTCCGGTGGTAAGCAGGCCGGGCATTTCTTTATAATGCATTTTGCCACTCTGTCCTCTCTAGCCACACACCTCTTGTTACTTCCACTGGGGCTATTCTAGGAAATCTTGGATCTCATCCTGCGAATGTGATCACTGAACTATTATGTACTCCTGTTTCCAGCCACATCCGGCTGTAATCCTGCGTGGCTTTCAGAGCCCTCCGTGAAGCCTTCCCACACATTATTTCCTTTTATTGCCAGTAATGAATTTCCTCCTGTGTATCTGAGCTCTTTTCTGTCTCAGACAGGTTCCTGTTATTTTCCTTATCTAGAATGAGCCCGTCTACAGACCCTCCTTCCTCTAATCAGGGCTTCTCAGCCTTAGTACTGTTAACAATCTGGGGCCAGAGGAATCTTTGCAGAGAGGGCTGCCAGGTGCTCTGTGGGACGTTCAGCAGAAGCCTTGGCCAGCAGCAGCCCTTCCACCCCGTGCCCTGGGGGACAAACCCTTCACTCTCACCCTGCTTTCTTGTCACGCTATTAGTTTCTTATAGGCAGCATATGCATGGATCAGACTCTTAAAGGCATTGCCAGTTTCTTTTAATCAGTGCAGTTTTGAGAACCACTGTTCTCCAACCCTATGTCCACAGCCCTGAGCTTAGCCCCGCTCCTCCAGTAAGCCCCTCTGCGGGCTTCTGCCCTCACCCGGCATCGTTCGATAGTGTAGGGATGTTAAACAGCACGGATTTTTATTAGACGGTAGTTTGCCAGTCATTTAAGTGAATTAATCTTGTTGCCAGAATTGTGTTGTAGGTTCCCAAAGTCAGGGCCATGTGGTACACTATTTTTCCATGACTTTGGGGAAGTTTTCTCATCTGCAAAATGGGGATAATATTGTTGTACCTCAGGGTTTGTTTGGCAGTTCAAGGAGTTAATGCAGGAAAAGCCCTTCGTAGGGCCTTGGCAGACAGCAGGCACACGGTGACAGCCGTTGAGCCGAGGTCACTGCTCTCTGTCAGCCGTGCCTCTAGCACAGTGAGGGGTTAACCTGGTGAGGAGTCGCTTTGCTTTTACTTCTGTACAGAAGAGCCTGGGGTGGGAGTGTGAGCTGCATCCCAGCACCAGGATGCTCGGGGGTTTTCTCTCCTGTCCTTGAGACCCAAGTATCTTTATGCTGTTGACATCAATTAAAAGTGAGCACCACGGAATGTTTCTCTCCTAGTCCTGGGAGAAGAATGTGAAGCAGGTTGTCATGGGGATGGGGACGACTGAGGGAGGGTGGAGGTGGGGGAGGACGGGGATGCCTGAGGGAGGATGGGGATGCCTGAGGGAGGATGGGATGCCTGAGGGAGGACGGGGATGCCTGAGGAGGGTGGCCGTGAGGGGCGGGGCGTGGCCTTTCCTGCAGCCTCTGCTCCTTTGTTTCCTCTGTCCTTCCCATGATGTTCCTGTAAGCTCCAGGGAAGCTATGCTGACTCGGTATCCCTGGGCAGCTCCAAGCTGACGTCTGTTCAACCACATCTTTCTTCCAAGTATGTTCCCCTTTGTACTTGGTTTTGAATTCCATTTCTGCCACTTCTCAGCAGTGCGACTAATTCTGTAACCCATCTAGCCTCCCATTTCTTTATAGAATGGGAATGACACGAATGCCTGGTCCACAGGTTGGCGTGAGGACGAGGAGGCAAGTTTGCATCCCTGTGGCTACTGTGAAAAGGCAAATCACGGCCCTTCGTGCCCCCTGACCCGGCTTATGTTGTGCCTGTGTCGTGGGGTGGGTGGCCCTCCGACAGCAGCCTTGCCCTCAGCGTGCTTTATCTGAGAACATGCCCCCCCCCCCAGGTCAGGCAGCTTCTGGAGCCTTCTGAGGAATAGGCGCAAACGGCCTCAGCTACTTGGCGGGGGAGTACGGTACGAGATGGTCAGGCCTGCCCTGCGGCCAGCCTGGGAGGAGGCCAGCGTGGCCGTGCCTCGGGGGAGAGGTAAGTGAAGGCGGAGACGCGGCCGCGTGGGCCAGGACGGGGAGGCCCAGGGGAGGGAGCCCCTCCCAGCCTCACAGGGAAGCCTGCTCCTGCCGGGCAGCCACCACTTTCCAGGAGGGACACGCTTGCCAAGGTGCAGAGGAGCAGGGGTCTGGGAGTCTGTCCTCCCCTTCACTGTGGCTATTCCTCAGTCTGAAGTAAGAGCACAGCCTTGTGTATGGTAGTGGGGATGGAGGGGTGTTGTGGGACGTAAGTGAGGAGTAGGTTTTCGAGCTGCCTTGCAGAGACGGCCTGTGAAGGGCTGGGCAGAAGGGCTGAGCTCTCAGGCCGGGCTCTTCTCACGCCCCCGGGAGACCCGCTCTCCCGGCCCTGGTTTCGGTGCCAGAGTGAGCTCTGGAGGAAGTTGTGTTGTGTGGCTCGTTTGGGGTCATTGAGTCAGGTCGCTGCACGGCTGCGGTTTCTTTTTGAGATGCCGAGATCTGTTCCGCAGACAGTGGTTTGCAGAAGAGAAAACCTAGCGTTGAGACCCTTCGCAGCCACCTTGCCACGAAGCGACCATGTGCACTCAGCGGAGCGTCCCTGTGGCAGCGAGGTCTGTTCAGCTGGATTCTGGCTGTCAGTATTCCTTTGGGGAACGCAGGAAATTAGACACCCATTTAAAGCTGCAGTCACAGCTTTGCCGTGCAATACTAGCAGAGACAGAATTTATGAGCATCATTTCTTTGCATCATGAACTTACTAGCTATGTGATTTATCTAGAAATACTCGTGAATCTTCCTAGTCTCTAAGTAGGCGGTTCTTTTCTTTCATCGTGAAATAGCAATTCCTAAATAATATTATTTTAAAACACTAATTTTTCTGTCTTAGGAAGTCAGTGATACTGGGAACATTTTCAGATGTCGGCACACGACCTTAAAATGGACACTTAGGCTGTTCTGATACTTTTCTCTAGACACAGTAGCCACGCTCATTCTCCGATAGGAGAACATTTATCTCTATCTTCTGTATGACCACATTTTTTGGAATTCGGCATATTTCAAAGTTGCTACAATGTGATGGTAATCTGTGGACAGGCAATTTCAAGTTGATGTCGTGCCAGGAAATACATATTAAATGACTTGTCTGTTCCATATGCGGAAATTATTAAATTTAGTTAATTATGAAGTTTATACGTAATTTTTAAGTTTATGCAGTTAGAGAAGGAAAACACTATAGAATTAAAAGATTGGAAGTGGCTTTTCTTTCTTTTTTCTTTTTTTATTAAAGCATAGCTGTGTACATTAATGCAATCATAGAAAGTTGCTTTTCTTAATCTATCTCAGCCACATGTATAATTAAATTTATAAGAGTATGCTATGGCTATCCTTCCCCATCTTCTTTTCTAATAGAATGTACCCCATTTGCTGGTCCCCAGTGAGGGGCATTTGGCCAAAGCTATGTGATTTTTTTCCAAAGTTTTTTATACATCGACAGCATCCTCTTTATTTAATATGGAAGAGTAACTTTGCTTAAATCAATTCAGCCTAGGTAATTGTTATTGACCAAAGACTGACTTAGGGCAAACTCTGACGTCCCTTGAAGAACTGTTGGTAATTTGGGCAGTGCCCGTAGCTCAGTGATTAGGGCGCCAGCCACATATACCCAGGCTGGTGGGTTTGAACCCAGCCCAGGGCTGCTAAACAAAAATGACAACTGCAACAAAAATTAGCCGGGCATTGTGGTAGGCGCCTGTAGTTCCAGCTTGGGAGGCTGAGGCAAGAGAATGGCTTAAGCCCAAGAATTTGAGGTTGCTGTGAGCTGTGATGCCACGGCACTCTACTGAGAGTGACATAGTGAGACTCTGTCTCACCAAAAAACAAACAAACAAACAAAAAACTATTGATAATTTGAAGAGCATTTGCTCACAAACAATTCCGCATTGTAAGTAATTTTCAAAGCTGGAATTTTTTGAGATGCCAGTTTGTATTAGGAAATAGTAGCCTGGATTTTGTTCTTCCCTTGGCTTTAGAAGCTCTTCTTGCTCTTGTGAATATTGTTTTTCTGGGGGAGGTTTTGGGGGTTTTTTTTGCAGTTTTTGGCCAGAGCTAGATTTGAACCCACCACCTCCGGCATATGGGGCAGGCTCCCTACTCCTTTGAGCCACAGGTGCCGCCTGGTATTGTTTTCTTTATCTGGAATGTGAGTTCTGATGATTCAAACCGCATTGTGGCTGGCTGCCTTGTCTTTGTAAGATAAATCTGAACCCTATTCTTTAGGTGGTTAAAACGTCTGTTTTCAAAAAGCAGAAGAAATTCTCTATTTCTTTCTTCTTCTGAGGAAGAAGTGGATTGAATAATTTAGAACCTAAATAATTATTATCATATGCGGTTATGGTTAACCTACTTTTATTTCTTTTTGACTGCATAACATATATCTTTATGTCACAAAGGCGAAATGAAAAAACAGCCTCTTAGATACTCCATTAAACAGTGCATTTCTTTTCTTTTTCTTTCTCTCTGTCTTTTTTGCTTTTTTGGCCTATATAAAACATAATGTTTATACATTTTGTAGCCTTTCTAACAAAGCTTTTTGTCTGGAGGGAGGCATGTTTATTGCATAAAACATATTCATATGTACTTTATATCATGATATGATCATGTCAGCATTTAATAGATTTAGTGAAGATTGTAATTGCAGTGATTATAAATATAAATATGCAAGTGTAATTTTAAAAAGAAGTAAAATGTGTCTATTAACAGCAGGATGAATGAATGTTTTATTTAATTTGAAAACTTATACTTAGATTTTTCTCACCATGATTATTTTAAAAACCCAAACAATTGCCCTCACACTTGGTTGCTGCTCTTTTTTATTTAACTTTGTTCCTGATACTGTTCTATACCATTTTCTTTGTTAGATTTCTTAGAAAACAACCTTTTTATTTTCGCAGGAACCATGGGGAAAGGTTTTTAGAATAGAGATTATTCCTCTGTAGTTCACAGTAGATGGGTGTTTTTCTTGGGCAACAGTGTTTTGTTACTTACTCAGCTTTTCAGAAAGAAAAGAAAGGAAGCACACGCACACATGCACGCCCATGCACACACGTGCACACACATGCCTGTACATATATTGCCTAACCCCTCACACTCAAAAAGCCAGCATAACTTGGGAATTGTGATTTAACATTTCTAAATGAAAATTGCATTTGTTTCCCCATATTTCCTATTGCTTTTCTTTTCTCATTACTTTCCAATACCCTGTACAAAAAGTAATCAGTGAATATTGTATCATTCGTTGTTGCTAAGATGCTGTAGTTTACCAGGGAGGGGAAGTGCCCTATTGCCAGGAGTGCGCATTTTAACATGAGAGATACTTGGGTTAAGATACTGGTAGTATCATTGTTGGGTGTTGAAATTTGGGGCAAGACACTTCATTTCTCTGAGCCTCTTTTTAAAAATGGTTATAATGATCTTGCTTTTATGTCTTGGTTCTAAAAACAGTTACGATAGTACTTTGCAGGGATAAGGTATAATTCTATAGATTATATTATGAAGGTAGCCACCCCCCAGCTCCACCCACATGGCTGGTGTGAGGGGGAGGGAATAGTTTTCCAGTGGAGGGTGGCTGGTCACCTTGCTTCTGGGGACTGGCCTCTCATCTGCTTTCTCTGTGCATAGAGGGTAGCATGTGTGTTTGAAGAGCCAAGTTTTCTGAGTGTGGACATTGTGAGCTTACATGCACAGAGGCTTTCTGAAGCTTGTGCCAGGTCAGAAGCTTCAAGGTCCTGGAGTTGGTTTCAGGAGCACAGGGAGTTGAGCAGGGAGGCTGCAGTAGTTGGCACGGTGGAGGGGAAAGATGGTGGGGCTGTGATGAGGACAAGCAGCTTTCCTGAAGTTTGCTCTGCTGTCTCTTCGTCCGTCCGTGGTGGGTTGAGGACAACGTTTTCTAGTGGTATCAGTTTTGTGTCTTCACACAGAACTGAAAGAGAACAGTGAGATAATGAGATTATGCTCTGAACGTTGAAGAACTGAATGAAATCAGCCTGAAGATAAAGCCTTTAATGGATACGTGCTTGAATAATTCCCTTTTGATGGTTATATCACAATTTATGCTTCTTACATAATCTGCAAGGCTTAGGCGACTGATTTATCCACGAAGTGCCCAGAACAGCCTGCCATTCTCTGACCTCCATGCATATGGTTTGACTTTCTCTAATGATTTTTTTCAGAAGTCCTGATTATGATAATTGGGGCCCAGCAGTCGAGGGGAATTTTCACACTAGTATCTGTATATGTGGCATTTTGATAAGGGCAATTTGAAAATAGGCAATCAGCATTTGGAGGGCACCTGCATTCCTATTAAGAAGAAAAGCCATCTCTTTTCTCTTAAATCTTCACTACCTAGAATTAGAATAGATCACGGGTAGGAGGTAATAGGGGTGGCAAGTTTTACAGAAAAGATACAAAAATTAAATGAGTTGCATATTGGAAAAAGGGTACTTAGTTCCTTATTCGGGACTTTTTATTTGGTGTTTTTACATATGACTGAATTTGCTTTTATGAAGTTCCTTCGATGAAGACTGAAGAATTTTATGTCATGCTTCAAGGCTTATTGAGAAATTAACCTAGTGTCAAAGATTCCAGCCTTGCAGAAGATTACTGTCATCATCATTTCTTCTGAAGATAAACTGGGTTTCCTAATTATTTTGGGGGGGGGGATAGACGTAAGCAGGCAGAAACAAGATCTCAGGTGGGAACTAACTCAGTAAGATATGAGTGGTTTGGAGGAGGTAGAGCTAACATCAGGTAAGGTCCTGTGCTGCCCAGGGATCTTGTCGTCAGCAGTGGGCCCTTCTATGAAATAATCTCCATGAGATTATAACAGAGCCAAAAAATCCCTTTGCATTACTCACCTGTTCGTGGCAATGCAGGTATGAACAAACCTTTTATAAACCTTTTTAAAAAAATTATTTCTTCATTCATAAATTCATGTAAATTTTTTACTGTAACTTTTTTTTTTCATATACAGGTGTTTATTAGGTTTCCACTTTTTGCCTTCACAGAATTAAAAAGGCTTAAAATTTAATAACAATAACAGTGTTTAAGATAAGGACTAGAAACAAAAACCTCAAAAAGAATGAACAAAGATAAACACATTCAGAAAAGAAATCAGACAATTACTACATCAACATATTAAGCAATATTAATAATAATAATGTAAAGAAAGTAATATTCACATTGTCAAATAAGAGTATGTCTATTATAGAATGCTGTAACTCCGAGGCTCAGTATGGAGTCATCAGTTAACTTCTCATTTTTTTTCAAAGTCTCAAAAAATAGACAACTAATACTTATAAATAAAAGTAAAAGATAATTTCAAAAAACAGATCAGGCCAAATCTTATAGACAATAGAAAAAGACGAAATATTTCAAAGTACTTGCAGGTATTTTTTTAAAATGTTCTAATCATTTTAT
This sequence comes from Perodicticus potto, assembly GCA_963574655.1. Classification (NCBI taxonomy): domain Eukaryota; kingdom Metazoa; phylum Chordata; class Mammalia; order Primates; family Lorisidae; genus Perodicticus; species Perodicticus potto. The sequence continues at coordinate 21,281 of CAUYRH010058084.1, forward strand.
CTATTTCTTTATGATTTTTGAACACTGCTTTCCATTTGGGGGATAAAGATCGTTTATAAACAATAAAAATGAACGAATACTGTGTTATACCATTTTATAGATAGGAAAATGAAACATAAACAAGTCAAATTAAACTACATATTTACCTGAAGTCATTTAATAAAAGGAAAGTATAAGGAGAAGAACACTTGGGTCCTCTAGCTCCCAAGAGCATATCTTCATCTTAAAGCCATTTTATCTTTGCGTTGATAGCATAGCAAGTATTTACTCTCTTATATTTGTCATTTTCTGAGACTGTTAATGTTATCTTGATGGAATGATTACACAAAAATACCCTGAATTTTGTGTCAAGTCAATATATACTGTTATTATTCAATGAGTATACATTTTTTTCCCTCCATTCCATTATTTTATATTTTATTTTGGAAGATTAATATATTCATACACACCTAAGCATACACATGCAGAAATATACTTATATGTATCTCTCTGTGCATATTCATGTGTTTTATTATGATGTTTGTTTTTACACTTTGTAGTTATATGAACGCATTTTTAATTTTATAAGTATAGACATTTATATAATTATACATTCTATATGTATATGTGCTCAAAAATATAAACAAACAGAAACATTTTCAAAATGTAGATGTGCAGCTCAGTAATTTATCACAGAAGGAATATGCATAACCACCAGGTAAAGAAATAGAACCCTGAAAAGCCCCTGACATACAGCCGCCTTCCCTAATCACCACTCCCTTCTTCCTCCCAAAAGGAATGAAGGGCTTTTTCAAATGGTCCTGGAGACACACTCACTATTCCATTTCCAAAACAGGGGATATTTCAGAAACTATACAGCACACTCTATGAGTTTTCTCCTGTTTGGGAAAGATGTGTGGGTAATGGGAAAATAGCTTTTGTTATTCAATTTACAAAGAGAAAATTAAAGTGTCAAGGAGATAACAGAAGGGCTGACATCCATCTGATCTGGAGGGACCTGTCACCCAGGCTGTAACTCAGCTCCTGGTTTTCACTGGCACTTATTTGTCTCTCCTCATTTTGCCTTGGAAACCATTTACCTTTGTTTTGTCAGCTTTAGGAAAGAAGAGTCTCCACCCCAATTTAGGTTGTTTGCCACATTTTATGCCCAGATTAAAAACAGGGAGGCTGGCTGGAAAGTGTGGAAAGAAGAGTCTCCACCCCAATTTAGGTTGTTTGCCACATTTTATGCCCAGATTAAAAATAGGGAGGCTGGCTGACCGAAGAATTTCCATTTTCTTCCCACGTTTTGATAGAAAATATATGCCGAAGAGAAGCAGGAAAAAAAAGATTACAAAATTATCCAATGATGGAAAATATTTTCCCAATGATTGGAGCAGATCGCTGACCACCAATGAGTATAGAATCCTTCCACGTGGCGACAGAAAAACTTTATCCTTAGATAATGTCTGTGAATCAAGTTAAACAGTTAGTTTTAGAACACACTAGTAAGTGTATAGTTGTATACTTATCACGAAGAAGCATGTTATGAGGAATTCTGTTATGATAATTATGGAAATAAGACTTTTAATTTATGAAATATGGAGACTATAAAAAGGAATTTCATAAGTCAATATCCAACATAATTCAAATTTATGCTATTAACAATGAAAAAAGATCTCAAATAAGCTATAGAAAGCACTTTTTTAGAAGGGACAGTTATGTTCCCAGACATAAAGTTTAAGTCTCAAACTGAAAATAAATGAAAAGTTATCACATAAGGCAGAGCTTCCTGTTTTTATAGCATAATTGGAAGGGAACTTTGGCTTACTTGCTGTTTCAACCAGTTTTAGCAAGCAGTCATATAAATATGCAAGTCTTATAATCAGTTATAATTCAAAAAGTAGAGATTTTGTTTGATAAGGAACTACTTTTACTCATTTTAACAATCCTTGGTAAATAATAATATTTTAGGGAAATAGTATTTTTTCACAAAGCACTTTGAGTTAAGGATCAGTTTCTGGCCTGACCTGTATAAACCTGAGAAAACGACCTTGGAGTTTTGATTCTTTAGAAATCACCTGTTTCTTTAACCCCTGTATCACTCTCCCTCCGGAGAAGCCCTAACTGCCCCCTTCTATCATCGCCCGTTCCAGCAGGAAGCAGTTAGATCGAGTCTTCGCCCCTTTTCCCTAACAGCAGTTGGGGTTTCTACTCGGAGAGGGAGAACCGATGCAGGGTATCCGGCGCCCTAGCCAGCTCAGCGGAGCTGGCGGACCTGCCGCCTCCTCCGTGGTGGTGTTGGTGCTGCGGCAACCAGCTGAAGAGCCAGTGGGCTGGATGACAGGCAAGGAGGGGGACCTACAACGCCCACCAGAGGCTCCAATAG